>JAPFBL010000888.1:0-165127 GCA_026182355.1 Hermatobates lingyangjiaoensis | reverse complement strand
TCGTCATCAGGAAAGTAGACTAGAAGAGAGGACGAAGTGAGAGAGATCTCCCCACGTCGAAGAAGGAGCGCGAAATATATATATATATATAATATATATATATATATATATATATATTTATATTGATTAAACCACAATAAGAATGGGAAAACAAGACTAAGATCTTTCAACCGAAACAAGCGGTCTTCGTCAGAGTCAAAAACCCAACTCTTGGTTGGGTGATATTAGTTTTGTTTTCCCATTTCTTATTGTGGTTTGATCATTGATTGTTATTTCACGTGTTTATGTGAAATCTTTTTATATTAAATAAATAATGCAATCAATGATCAAACCTCAATAAGAATTGGGAAAAAAATACTAAGATCTTTTAACCGTAAAAAACGGTCTTCGTCAGAGTCAAAACCCAACTCTGAAATCTTGTTATAGATAATGCAATGGATAAAACGAAGTGTTACTGACTAAGATGGCTGGATAGGCAGTATATCCAGCAATTTCCAATAATTATCTCATTATTTATAATAGCTTGATTTTGTTGATTATAAATACTCGATTATAATATAATTGAAGATTCATTACTAACAGGATAAATACAGAGCAACCCATGAAAAACTCTCAATTTTTCTCTTTCAACTAGATAAAATCAGAATCCGGCCGAGCAAGGAAGACAATTTATGAGAAAAAATATTTTTTTTTTTTTAATATTGTATATTAATGAGATTAATTTAAGTCACCAGGCGATTAATTACTAGTATATTACTACAAAGAACAAATGATAGACATTGTTGAAACAAAACATTTGTTCAAGAACTGTTTATCTTTATAAATAAAATAATGATTTTGTCTGTACATTGCTTAGAACTGACTCATTTCAAGTTTTCTTTACGTTTCATACATTGGAGAAACCGAATCCACCCTTAGAAAAATTTCTGTCGGTTTGTCGGTTTGTCCGCAAAACTTTGTCACAGGTAAACTCAGCTACCATAAGACATATAAAGCTGAAACTTTTACAGTAGATTTGTGTAGGTCTAACTTAAAATATAGGCTATGAATTGATTGGAAATTCAACGTAGAAGTGAAGTTATGGACGTTTAACGCAAAAATGTTTGTCACAAGTAAACTCAGCCACCATAAGACATAGCGAGCTGAAACATTGACACTGGATTTGTGTGTGCCTAACTTAAAATATGGGCTCTAAATAGATTATTAATTCAGTACAGAAGCGAAGTTATGGGGCTTTTAGCTGTATTTTCCTAACTTCACAGACAAGTTTGTTTTGAAATACACAGGTGTGGCAAGTAGGTATTGTTAGTTGATTTTAAATTTCAATTGAGCACATGAATATTTGCGTATTTGACATCATTGAAATGGTGTTTCACAGAGTTAAGGATGTACTATCTATTGAGAATAAATGTTTTGTAAACGAGCAATTCTCAGCCCTTAATATGAACAGGCATGAGAAATCAACAAACAAGTTCTTACGCTATATGAAGCCGAGTAAAGAGATTGGATTAGTGATGAAGAAGCAGTTCATTATCTAATTGAATTTCTTGACTCTGAATTTATTTCTCCTGGACTGCCTGCTCATGAGTAAAAACTTAAAGTAGGAGCACCAATGATGCTGCAATTTATAGCAGTAACAAATTTCATGTTACGAAACATGAGTGACCCAAAAACTGTGCAACGGGACACGACTCTGAGTTCGTGCTCTACACAGATATGCCATAGAGGCGGACATAATGACTGGATGTGGTATTGGGGAGTCTTCCGAACCACTGTCTGTTTCCATTCAAATGATTGCAAGGTCCCCTCAGAGTCTATTTCGCAATGACGTTAACTAAGTCGCAAAGGGAGACTTTATCTAACGCAGGAATTCAAGTTAGCGAAACCAAGTTTTTCTCACATGGTCAACTGTAGTTTACTTGCTCAATAGTCAGAGGTTTCAACTGATTGTTCTTCCATGAACCTGAAGGACAGACAGCTAATGTAGTGTATACAGAGGCATTTGTTTAACACTGTACTAATAATGGTGTTTTCTACTATTCTATAATTTCTAATTATAGTATTAGTATAATACTATAATTGATATGTTGGAATACCAAGTATAATAGAATTTTTGATTCCGTCAAAGACGGGTACATTTGCTAGTTTAATATAAATCAACCCATATAGGATGAGCAGTTAGTTTAACTGAACAAATATCATGAACAAAGTTCTAAGGCAAAGTGATTATATTGTGGGATTTGGAGCCTGCCCAAGTAATTAGGTAGCATGCTTAAGAAGAGGCTACAGAAATAGAAATACTTCTAGGCTTATAAAGTGTACTAACCAATATTTTCTAAAGGAATTGATCCACAGGTAGTTTTATAATTACTGTTAGCGATAGTACAGTGTACAATAACAAGTACACTATATATATATCTCAATGATCAAACCACAATAAGAAATGGGAAAACAAGACTAAGATCTTTCAACCGCAACAAGTGGTCTTCGTCAGAGTCAAAAACCCAACTGACTCAGTTCGGTTTTTGACTATGACGAAGACTGCTTGTTACCGTTGAACGACCTTAGTCTTGTTTTCCCATTTCTTATTGTGGTTTGATCGTTGATTGTTATTTCACGTGTTTATGTGAAATATTTATATATATATATATATACATCAATGATCAAACCACAATAAGAAAATGGGAAAACAAGACTAAGATCTTTCAACCGTAACAAGCGGTCTTCGTCAGAGTCAAAAACCCAACTGAACACTAGATGCAGAAAACATCTGGTGAGGAGTTGAGAAGAGTGGGAGAGAATTTCATTGATTGTTATTTCACATGTTTATGTGAAATCTTTTTATAGATATACATATAACAAGATTTCAAATAAGAATTGGTCATTATCAGGATCATACAAAAACCAATAAAAAGAAATGTTACTAGAATAACTATATGTAACCTCAATACTGAAGTAGAATAATGTGGATTTCTCTTTTTTCCTTTGAATGCTTTTAGTTTAGTTGATGACCAATAGTTAGCCAAAAACATGAAATGAAATGAAATGTATACAATTAGAAGATGATATTATAAGAAGATGATTAAAATGATTTATAATCTAGCAGTATAAGTTCCTTTTCTTTTTTTTTTTTTATGTTTTACTTATATGATCCTGACGGTAACCATTTCTTAACTGAAGACTTGAATTAGAAGATGATACGTATCTTTGCGTTGGTGAAATGATCTATAACCTGATTTTGTAAAGTTCCTTTTAGTTTTTATTGTTTTAACATATTTGTTTAATCATGACGATGACCAATTCTTGGTCTATAATCTTTGAATGTTTTAATAATGTTTTATAAATCATCGAACATGTATTTGATTTTATTGAAGTTATAGTTATCAAACGAAAGCTGAGCTTCAAAAGCTCACAATTAGTTTGGATTATTCCAAGAATCATCGAACTTAAGTACGGTCCAACTGAGAATAAGTATATAGTGGTCTGAACTCAGTCGTTCTGTTAGATAAAACTCGTTGAACTGGGAATCCTAAACAAATTAACAACATTTATTTGGGTGAATTAAAAAGATTTGGTAACAATCAAGTAAAGATAATATTATTATATATTTCTGTTATACTCGTATCACAGACGTCCGACTAGCACATATGGAATAGGACTAAACACAGTTACGGAATTCTGGTATATAAATACCAACAAAAACCTATAATACCAAGTTATGCCTAAATTTCCTGTCTTTAATATTTCTTTATTTAATTTAATAAATATAAATTTATTTAGTTTAATAAAGGTATAATTTATTAAAATAAACCAATAAAACTGGGTGACAGTAATGAGAGTTACTAACAACTGTAAGAATGATATGATTTTCTTTCAACTATAGGTTTAAGAATAACTCATTGGGTATTCTTTTTGTTTACTTGAAGGAAGTTGTATCGAGTCTAGGAGGTTTCCTTGCCCTATTGACAGAGAAAGTCAAAGTGGGGACGGGACGGACAGGAAGTACCGTGCCAAGTCTAGTTCAGCTAAATATAGTCTATTATACCTCACGAAAAGTATATTCACCTCACCTGAGACCACTCACCAACAACCACAATTGTCATCAAGTCAAATTAGATTAGAATAGGTGATTTTTTTTTTATCTTAATATATAGTTTACTAAAATTATTTATTCTAATATTGTAAAAATATCAAGAAGAAAACATCTATATATAACAAGATTTCACAGTAAACTTGTGAAGTAGAAAATTAACGTTTTTATTCAAGATCCTAGTCCAGTTTCTGACTGTAGAATGTAATCTCGATACTGTAGTTTCGACATTATATATATATATATATATATATATATATTGGTATAAATAGGCAGCAGAACCTCTTTTAAACAAGTTTCATTAAAATTAACCGCAGTCTCGGCATTCACGATCTTAAGACTGAGAGATTCGATCCTACGAACTAACCTCCTGCTAACAGGGTTCAACTGGAAAAGGAGTTGGCCAAGTGACATGTTAAATTAAAATCGATGACTCATGCTTAGTCATTGCTATAAATAGATTAAAAGGATAGTACAGGTTAATATAAAGAGAAGGTCAAAGGTCAATAATGAACAAGAAACAAGCGGTTAGAATAAAAGAGTTGAAGGTCAACGGTATAACTGGACTAATAGAGAATAAATAGATTAAGAAAATTAATAATATAATAATAATGTTTAATAATAATAATAATTAATATATATATTTGCGCTCCGTCCTTCGACGTGGGCTGACGAACAACAGTTCGAAATATTGAGGATTCTGTAAGTCTGCTTTTTATTCTTTTTTCTGTGTCGTGCTTTGTGTAATTTAAAGTTTTATAGTCCTTGTGGATCTTTTCTTAAATTTATTATTATATATATATATATATATACAAAACTAAAGTTTGTCGGAACTCAGTTCTGACCGAGTCCCGATAACTTTAGTTTTGTTTCTATTCTACGGTTGATACTTTTATCAATACATATATATATATATATATATATATAATATATAAAATAAATTCAAAACGAAGGAAACACACAGAAAGACACAGACATAACTCACATCGATATTTCGATGTGAGTTATGTCTGTGTCTTTCTGTGTTTTGAATTTAATTTATTTAAAAAAGTCCGTTGGACCGTTTCTTTTAATTGTATATATATATATGATTTCAATGATCAAACCACAATATGAAATGGGAAAACAAGACTAAGATCTTTCAACCGTAACAAGCTGTCTTTGTCAGAGTTGGGTTTTTGACTCTGACGAAGACCTCTTATTCTGGTTGAAAGATCTTAGTCTTGTTTTCCCATTTTATACTTTGGTTTGTGATTATTGTTTGTTATTTCACGTGTTTATGTGAAATTTTTTTATTATATATTATATGGAATTAAAATATGCAGCAGCCTCTGCATTAACGACCTTTCTTCCGATAGCCTCTGTTTTCCTCGCTACCGTTTGTTGTTCTAGAGGTAATTTCCACATATAATGAGCCAGAGATATGTGAATACACAAGAAAAACTACTGAGAAAACTAAACAACTAGATTCAAATAACAACACACTAAAAAGAAACAAGCTTTCGACCATACATTGGTTAAAACTATGTATAATATCTATAGCAAATTAATATATGAATCTTTAAAATTAAAAATAACACGTATAACGAAAAATAAAACAGGAGACAATACAATACGTGAAAGATAGTAGGTTATAGCAGGGTTGTAACATTCATGTTGTTATATAATACTATCATTCATGTTGTTACAACCCTGCTATTTCGTACTATCTTTTGTTTTGCTTTCACGTATCGTGTTGTCTCCTGTTTTATTTTTCGTTATAATTGTTATGTTTAGTTTTAAAGATTCATATATTAACTTGCTATAAATATTATACATAGTTTTAACCAATGTTTCTTTTTAGTGTGTTGTTATTTGAATATAGTTGTTTAGTTTTCTCGGTAGTTTTGCTTGTGTATTCACATGTCTCTAGCTCATTATATGTGGAAATTACCTCTAGAACAACGAACGATAGCGAGGAAAATAGAGGCTATCGGAAGAAAGGTAGTTAATGCAGAGGCTGCTGTTTATTGTGAAATCTTCTTATATATGGAGGGAGAGGGAGAGAGAGAGAGAGAGAGGCGGGGAGAGAAGAAGAGAGATATTAATTGTATTAATATGGTTTGAGTTTGAAAATAATCTCAGCACACATAATTTTATTATTACTAATGGGTTTCAGCAATGTTATAATCTAGTTTTTGTAGAGATCCTGTATTCTGCATGTTTAGTGTTTGCTGTTTTTTCAGAATCAGCAAGGCCTCTATAATGTTTTATCTTCTCTGATCTTTTTCATTTCTTATTTTTGTATTTTTCTCATCCATCTCTTTGTTTATTTCTCTGTTATGTAATTGAAGGGTGCGTTCACATATTGCTCGAGCGCCTAGGTGCATGGTCTGCCCCTGTAATAGGGTCATAGTAGTTATTCCAATGTACGAATGTTGTTGGATTTTGTTGTTTGCAATATTGCGTTTTGTACATTCTTACCCAAGAGTCGTGTTTTCTTACAGACCTTTTCTCTTTCCCTCTTCCCTTCATTGTTCTCTTCATTATCAGACTGATTGCTCTCGTCTTTATCTATATATAAAAAGATTTCACATAAACACTTGAAATAATCAATGATAAAACCACAATATGAAATGGGAAAACAAGTCTAAGATCTTTCAACAGTAACAAGCGGTCTTCGTCAGAGTCAAAAACCCAACTGATCTTAGATCTTAGTCTTGTTTTCCCATTTTCTTATTGTGGTTTGATCATTGATTGTTATCTATCTATCTATCTATCTGTATATATATAAAATATATCTATATATAAAGTTTCTTTGTAAACCCATTTTCTGTGGAGATAGAGACCTGAAATTATTCTAATCTTTACTTTTGTTGTGATTGGCTTTGTTACAGTTGTATTACATAATAACAAATCGTATTAGGGAGTCAGGGTAGCCCAGTGGCTTACGTACTCGCCTCGACTTTCTACAACATTATTTAATGATATTTAAATCATTAGTTGTGCAATCCGTAATTGTGTGGTATTTACTCATTCTGAGGTAAAATGGATAAACCAACAAAAGTCTACACACAAATGAAGTTTTATTCAACGCGTTTCGAACACTTTGTGTTCATCATCAGGAAGACACCAAGGAAGTGGTACTGACGGGTTGGTCAACTCACTTGACCAACCCATCAGTACCACTTCCTTGGTGTCTCCCTGATGATGAACACAAAGTGTTCGAAACGCGTTGAATAGAACTTCATTTGTGTGGAAACTTTTGTTGGTTTATCCATTTTACCTCAGAATTAATGATATTTCTCATTACGGGGTCAGGGTAGCCTATATATATAATAAACTATTTCATTAGAGGTTAAAAATGAATAATTTTAGAAACAAACTTGGACACAACTGTCTGATAAAATACTAATGTTCTAAGGTAATATTATAAAGGCACATTCCTATCATTAATGTTATTTCATTTTAGGTAAATAAATTAAATATTTCAATTTACAAGTTTTGTTTGTCTTAAATATATTTGATTATGTATATAACTTGAATTTATGTTTTATTTATTTAAAAGTAAAAAAATATTTTTTTACTTTTAAATGATTTTTCTTTTGTTAAATATACTTACTTGCGTATATATCTTGAATCATGTTAATAATACTATATCAAAAACTTGGGCCATATAAGAATCTGTTTCCATCCCTTAATAACAAGAAACAACAATTAAAATTATCCCTGTCAATCATTTTCAGTGAATTTATTTCAATAACTATTGCTTTAATTTCTGAGTGGCATAAAGGGTCACGGGTGGACCAGTATGTTATAAGTATAATGTAAGATAGTGTAATATAAGATAGAACCAGAAATACTATCATTTCTAGTTATGTTATTATTATTATTATATTATTTTTAGTTATGTGAGAGGGTATTGAAAGCTCAATGGATTTTAGAATTCTTTAATTCACCTTATATTGTTCCAAATATCGATTTTTATAAAAAATCTTGTGTATGGTACCTTTGCTATAAGCTTTCTTAAATTTAGCCATTTCTTTCGATTTGTTCATTCAAATATATTTCAAACAAAGTCAAAGAGAGGGTTCAAATCTCTGGACTTGAACCCTGGCAGTGTATCTCCTATCACTGCTGAGATGGTTATTCAGAAATGAGGGCTAAATATATGGAATTGTGAGGTAAAATGGATGAACAAAGAAAAGTCTCCACACAAATGAAGTTTTATTTAACAACAACAACAATAACGCGTTTCGAACACTTTGCGTTCATCATCAGGAAGACACTAAAGGATGTGGTGCTGAAGGGTTGATCCAGTGAAAACAACTCAGCACCACATCCTTTGGTGTCTTCCTGATGATGAAGACAAAGTGTTCGAAAAGCGCTTTTGTTGAATAAAACTTCATTTGTGTGGAGACTTTTGTTTGTTTATCCATTTTACCCCAGAATTAGTAAATACCATACAATTACGTATTGCACAACTAATGATTTAAATATATGGAAACCGATGGAATTTAATCCTGACTAAAAACATGCAAGGTTAATGATTAGGGAACCTCCTATGAAAATCACAAGTGACTTACTGAACTCAGTAAAAATCAGTTGAAGAAAATCGTTGGATATTTAGTTGAAAGACCTTACTTAAAAAAAATCTGCATAGAATATAGACATTACTTTAGAAGAACTTTGCTAAAAATGTTACAAAGAAGAAATTACTTTATTTTTTAAAGAATAACTTTATGTAAGAAATGCAATTTGATGGAGTAAGCAGCATATTCGTTTTCTATTTGAATATGCAGCTATCATTCACAGTCAATGGACATTGCTCAGTACATTTCAATGTCCAATATCTGACATTTAAAAAATCATCAAATCCCAACTGACGAATACCGCTTATAACAGTTCAATGATTTTAGCGGTTTTTTTTCATGTCTTATTGTGGTTTGAACATTAATTGTTTCACGTGTTTATTGTGAAATCTTGTTATATATGGATATATAAATTAATACAAAGAAAAGAACACAGGAAATCACTATAGATCTCACTTCAATATTTCGACTCAGTCGTCTTCAGGAACAAGTACGAAGTACTTGCTTTGAGAAGCAAAATGCAACTCAGCGTATATATATATATATATATATATATATATATATATATATATATAAATATTCCAGGGAATGTAAATGTTTATGACTTCAATTTCAAATGTTTTTAATAATATTGTTTACACTTGTTCATTTTATGTTTAATTTTTGTACGGTAATAGTTGATTATTCTATGAGTCTCCGGATTTTCAACTAAGAATGCTATCTTCTATAATATTAGTACCAAACATTTCAAGGGATACAATCAATTTTGGTAATATTCTGTCATTTTAGGTGGTTTTTCATAATATTCAAGTTTCAAAATATAGTAACTTCTTGTAATTAACATTCTTCTTCATTTGTTTAATTACTCATTTCAGGTTATATCTTTTATATATTATCTTAAATCACCCATTCAAGATAATACATATATGTATATAAATATTGATAAAGGTATTGACCGTGGAATAGAAACAAAACTAAAGTTTATCGGGACTCGGTCAATTTTTCAGGTTCAAATTAAACTCTCATTGCCAATGTTTCGGTTTTTATTTAAAACCTTTTCCATAGGCAGAAGTATAAATTTTGAAACAGAAAAGCTAAGTATTACATTACAAATTATTTTAGAAAGAAAAATAGTATGTGGATTTTAACAACAACTGTAGTCTGAATGAACACGTGACACTGTTTATGTCACTGTTGATACTATTTTTCTTCGTAAAATAATTTGTAATGTAATACTTAGTTTTTCTATTTCAAAATTTATACTTCTGCCTATGAAAAAGGTTTTAAGTAAAAACCGAAACGTTGGTAATGAGAGTTTAATTTGAACCTGAAGAACTGACCGAGTCCCGATAAACTTTTGTTTTGTATATATATAAATGTTTTATTTGAAAAGTGAATGTTGTTTTAAGAAAGGTTACGATTTGTTGTGCAGTTTGAAGATTCCACTTTGTTTACTAATTAACAAGCGGCTATAAATAGGCGAGTTGTAGAAAGATGGGCGATAGAAGGTCTCTTGTTCTAACTACTTAGGCTGGCGTTGGGTATTAATCACGGCCTATTGTCTCGAGGCATTGTCTGCAGGGCGAGTCTCAGCTCAGCCTCCGTACACTCCCCCATGGCTGTCATATCAAACGTCTTCATTTCGTCTAACCACCTCCACCGCGCTACTTTACTTTGCCTCCTGTAACTGTATCTCTAATGACAGACGTCAGACTTTTAAGTCTTCCAAACACACCAAGTTATTATTTAAAAAAAAAAAATTAAATAATGATTACCATGTTAACTGTAAACGAGCGATAACTGCTCATCAATGTATAATGTATTAATGAAAATGAACAAAAAAAAAACTAATGAGTCTATATTGTAAGAATGAAATGAACAGTAACTACTAATACTAATATACTGCATGAATGAAAATAAACGATAACTATAATTATCGTGTGGGTATTGATTGAACCCCGGACCCAGTGGTGCCATTATTATGTGTACGTGCTCATGTTGTTATGTGTAGAGTTTCATGACTCTTTACATTTTGTTCCATAAATCAATAGATACATTTTGTATTCTTTGTATATGCGTTTTGAGGAACGATGAATGTCGTATTGTATAGTATACGAGTACTGTAATAAGGTGAAAGTCTGGGACTAATAGCAGTAGTCCTATATTAGATCCCTGATTGGTAATTCCATGAAAATAAATATTTTGAAGACTTTCTGGAATTTTGCAGGTTAACGGATTTATGGACGGTTAGTTTTGGGGGGGCGGGGGGGGGGGGCAAATTTACCACCGCACTGGGCGACATAAGTAGTTGCTACGCCACTGTTATCAATTACTTATCGTAAATAAATCAATTATAACAAGGTTATTAAATTTGAAGCATATACTAAGTACAACAGTTTTATATATGTCAGACAAATATTTTTTATATTAGTATACTGTTCTACACAAAGCAGGAGGCTTTAACAATCATGAATGTTTGTGAGGATGTACAGACGATTCAGATTACAATACCTTTGTTTGTGCTACCATAAATCTATTTCTTATTTACTTATCAGCTTCGCACTCCTTGTAACAGTACACTTTCACTAGCACTTTTCGATACTAATTGAATTAAATTGTTACAAACGTTATAGATTTAAAAACAATGGGGAGAACAATAATATTTCGAAAGGTCAAAGCACACATAGGATTCATTGGGAACGAGTTAGCAGATGCTGGAGCTAAGGATGGTGGCCAGGACAACAGCTTGGACTTTATTCACGAAAAATATCCCATGTCCTATATGAAACAAAGGCTAGCTAGACAAACAGTGGTACGATGGGAAACAAATTGGGAGGAATCCACTAAAGGCCTTCTAACAAAGGAATATTTTCCTAGTGTAAAATAAAGACTATTAATGAAACACTTCCAAATAAATTATAAAATATCCCAATACATGACAGGACATGGGCCTTTTAAAGAATACCTAAACAGGTTGAAAATAGCTCCTAGTCCATCATGCGCACGTAAAGCGGAGACACCCCCTTTTCCTAGACACAGAGTTGTATGAGTAACCTTTGAGGAAACCACAAAGACTGGCTCTCATACGGAAGGTCTTGGTTTGTGGAGAGGAGTGGCCCGTTAGTAATATTTATATTAAGTTGGTTTGTAATATTAATTAAAGAACAATATTACCAAAAATTTGTGAAATTTTTGTACAGTGTAGAAATATAAGAAAAAAAAAATTATTTTATCGTAGAATTATGAATCATTGTAAAATAAGGATTATTGTATTGTAAATGAAAGAAGTATTGTGTACAATTTGACGTACACAATGCTGGAATAAAATATAAAATAAAAAAAACTAATTGAATTATACATTTTAGTGAAATTTGATTTACGTTGTTCTAGTTGAGTCCTTTGAATGAGCAGTGTTGAGTTTATTGTAATGTTATCTGATTAGTCTAGTCGGTTTTGACCAGTTGAGATTGTTAGTTCATTTAAAAATGTTAATTACATTTTCTCATTCAACGAATTTCTACTTCTGTAAGTTATATTAAACGTTTTATTTGTCTCTTAAATACATCCACTTGTAATATTTCACAAGTTGTAATCATCCATTTTCATATTTATTACTGGATTTTATATATGATTTCTTATTATCCTTTATTGTTAGCCTATGAAAAATGTTTTAAAATAAAACCGAAACATCGGCAATTAGAGTTTAAAAGAAGCTAGAAAACCGACCGAATCCTGATTCGATAATACCGCAGAATATGTAGCACTTTTTGAATAGTTTCTTGTTAAATAGTAGACGTTAAGATTTTTTTAATATTTAAAGTGGTTTACTTCCATTCTTTGTTGAGAGGGTAATAACAATTATTTAGGCTTATTGACAGTGAGTTAAATTGATGGCTTACTTGTTCTCCTTTATACAAAAGTAACTGTTAATCCATGTAAAGTAAATAATTATTTCCTCTTATAAATTTGCAGTTTTTGCTTTTATTTCACATAATAGTAACTGACTCCTTGGTTTTAAAATTGTCCAATGTCATTCTGCTGTCAGTTGATTTGGACAGGAGTATAATGACAGTTCGAAGGTTGATAAATATTACTTGAATTTAAAAGCGTTTGATATGAACCATTTGGTTTTCAGTTTGGACTAAATATCAAACACTTGATATGATGCCTCTACCAACTCTCAAACTGTCTTGTTGTTGTACCTTTGGCTGCTGGCTCTGCCTAATATAAAAGTTAAAGAAATATAGATTCTAACTCTCAAATTCGTGTTGTTTGCCCACTTACCTTACTCCCATCATGTTTCAGTTCCGGTGACGACAGCAATGTTTCAAAGACTGAGGACCTTCTTTTTGATATGTTTAAAGATGAAACCACCAATCTCATTCCTATTGGAAAGTTTCTAGCAGTAAGTATAGTTTATAAAATATTAATCTTTAATCCTTTTAAACTGAAATGAAAGTTTTCATATTGACATATCATATTATTTGGGTATCTTGTTTTAAAGATCAAATTATAATATTTAAAAACTATATTGATTAGTAATAAAAATAATAGTTTAGAATTGTAATCAATATTTATTTTTAAATGTATACTTTTATATCATAAGTATGTAAATGAGTATAATTGTATCGCTGAGTTTGGTATCAGTATATTAAGAATGAGTTGAAAACTTATGGTTGGGCATAACCTGAACTATTTTATTACTTTTTCCGTCTTCAACTATAACTATATATCATATAGTAATGAAACTTAATTCCTAAAATATAATAATGTTAAAAAATAAGGATAATGAATTTCTGACTTTCTGTCAGTTTGAGTGGACGTCCAACTTAAGACGCTACTGATCCAAGTGGCTTCTGTTATTCCTGTTTATATTCTGCAAACCACTGGTTTCCATTATCGTTATTTTTTAAAATTATTATATTTTAGGAATTAAGTTTCATTACTATATGATATATAGTTATAGTTGAAGACGGAAAAAGTAATAAAATAGTTCAGGTTATGCCCAACCATAAGTCATATTATATCAGAAGTAGTTATTTCTAGATAACGTTTATATATATATAAAAAATACATTGTTTTATTAATTGATTTTATTTGGTATTCTTGGAAAAATGATTAATACATTACTGTAGGTAGTGCAAATATCTATTCAGGTGGTTCGCAATATAGTAACAAAGGGAAATGAAACATTAATTGATTTTGTTGGTATTTTCCTATCGAAAGTAAGCTATAGATTGAAAAAGCAATGAAATAGTCGGATAGAAATTTTTTTTTCGATTACTCCAGCAATATCAGGCTTTCACCACTAACTTCCTCGCAGTCTAGTATAATTCATGGAAGGGTAATCCTCTGCTGCAGGGAAAGGACTGTGCATGTTTTTTTGATGTCTGTTCATTTCCTCTCTTTTGTCACACAGAATGCAATGGGGCTCTGTCTCCACTACTGTGTGGTGGAGTTGTTTCCGCAGGTAGCGTGATCTGTTGCCTTTTTTTTTTCTTTATAAGTTTTCTCCTTGATTTTCCGGCTGCATCAGTTCTGTGAGAAATATAGACAATCGTAATAATAATCAATTTATAAAATATAGCAATATTAATCAATGTCCCAAGTTTAGTTACGATAGATTGAAGTACCTGTTGCTAGGAGTTTTATATAAAAGATAATTAGACCAGTATCTTTTTAAGATGGATAGAGATGAAAACCGGTCGAGGACAATCAACAGTGCACGACGTAAGACAGTTATGATTTAATAGTATTGATTTTTTTTTTTAGGCACTATGGTCGACAGGTTTAAGAAAAAGCGATCCTCGCTTGATAGGTCTGATGGAAAACCTGAAAGATGTTCATAGGAAGATGGGCAAAGAAGGAGGCTCTCCTGAAACCTTGAAACTGGACCGGCAGACCTTCCAGAGGTATCACCTCCTGCTTACTTTCTTCATAGAATACTTTCCAAGTATGGGTACTGACCTCGCCTCACCTCCTCAGTGTCATCTCTGCCAACCTGGTGCTCATCACAAAAGCCTTTCGGCATGACTTCATCATTCCTGACTTCTCAGACTTCACCAAGCACATAGAGGAGTTCTACTGGAAGTGCAAGTCCAACAACGAAGGAAAGGTAATCAACCTTTTGCAATTAGAAATAGAATTAAAATCACTTAAAAAAAGGAGTTAATAGTTGTATATTTTTTTGGTTGTTTTTTTTTGTGTGTAGAAACCGATCCCCTCTTGGGTTAAAACGTCAGCCCTTACGGTCTTCTTGTTTGATTAGATGTTTGGGTACAATCACTCAGGTCAGTGTCTAGAACTCTTGCCCGAGTTCCGTTCCCTTCACCAAATTGTTCAGGTATGCAGCGGAGTCAACACCCGGACTATTCGGGTTCGGGATTAACTGTCTACGGCTTTCTAGCGCAGTGCAGTCTCTAACGATATGCATGCAGTTTCTTCTGCCTCTCCATATAGTCTACACTCTATCGGCCCTCTTAGAAGACCGACCTTGTTTACGTGACTTCTGAAGCACCCATGTCCTGTCAGTAGACCTACTACTAACCTCATTGACTTCCTGGGAGTCTCAGTAGAGTATGTGAGACTTTTTTTGGGTGTTGGTTTAAAATTAAATATTTTGTTAGACTTAACCTCATTGACTTCTTGGGAGTCTCAGTAGGGTATGTGCGACTTTTTTGGGTGTTGGTTTAAAATTAAATATTTTGTTAGACTCATAGAAGTAAAAAGTTTTCCAAAGAATACCGCCATAAACATTTCATCGCATTGCATTGTATCGTGCCTCTCTGGTCGCACCAGTGGCTCTAAGAATGCTTGTCATTTAAAATACGACTTAAAGTTTAAAAATCATGGTCATATAGTAATGAGTAGTTATTGAGAAAGACGTACGAGGTCAATGGTTACATAAGATCGGGCAGTTCAGATCAATTCCGATTCGTAACGTTTGCTAATATTTTATGAACTATTGAGAGTTTTTATTAAAGAAGCAGACAAAAACTAGTGTATAAAATTAGTATAAATAAAATATTTTAATAATTTTATAGAGGAGGGGAATTTACTTGGTTTTAAGTTTTTAAGAGGTTTTTTGAACAGTCAAACCAAATACCTTCGTAGGTTGAAAAATGACAAATAAATGTGGTGTAAATGAATTTATTAATTAAGCTACTTTATTAATTAATTAAACGTATAAATTGACATGTCTCTATTCTGATCTACTCTTGATGAACATGTGACAGCATGAATGAGGAAGTGTTCCAGTTAGGGTCTGAAACAATGGTTCTAACATAGTCAAAGATTGTGTTTGAATTAGCTTTATTCTGTTTGTACATTAAGTTTTTAAAGTATTTATTTATTAAGTTTTTAATAAATATTTAAATTATTAACTAGGAATTAATCAGCGAATGGGTTTAAAAAGTGTCATTAAAAAGAACACATTATTAAGCGTGAGAAATGTTGTGGAAATTTCAAGCATAAACAAAGTAGCATGTCAATATATATATATTTGTTAGAAGTAACATATATATAAAGGGGCTAGGGTAGTCCAGTTGCTTACGCACTCACTTATGCACGTTAGATGTGTGGTTCAACACCTACTCTAGCTTTTGATTTATTCAAGTGGGCGGTGAACAAACTTAATGTCGTCTCTCGGAGAGAACGTTAAGCCATCTGTCCCTAGCCAGCACGTTGTCAGGTTCTTGTTAAAGAACCCTACTCTAAATATACTTGAGTTAAGCAAAATTTAAAACTTCCAAAGTAGAACGTATATTGTGTGATTTGCAAGCGACCAATATTTGGCCTATGTGTGTTCTCTCGTGGGATGGCCACAGCAACCTGACCTAATATATATATACGAAGGGTGATTTTTCTGTTTTGTAAGTCTTTCCCGCTTTCCTCCTCGACTATGAGGCCTAGCGATAAGTTTGTGTTTTAGCCAGCCAGTTACATACCCCAGCTAGCAAGGGCTAACCCAGAACACTGGGCTGTCAGTTTGTGCACAATAGATGGTCAAAGGTTTTCCATCGGTGATGTCCGAGTACCCTTCACGCTCAATCTTGCAGGTAGCTATGTTTTTATTTCTCTTATCAATATTTTTGTTACCTAGTAGAATTTTATCAATTTATATGTTTTTATAGTAAACCTTTAACATATGGAATTGCTCTTCATGAACTAGGGCAGGAAGTGGTACATGGATATATTGGACAGGAGCCTTCTGGCAGGAATTTCAATGAACTCGTTCTTGATCACAACAGTAAGTTTGCTTTGAATATTTTTTAAAATGATTTTTTTTTTGAAGGGGAGGGTGTTAGATGTATGTGAGACGACAACTGGGTGAAGTGAATTGAAGTTTTAGGCTGAGTATAAGTAATAGCAGACGACCGAGTGACATGAGAGTGTCCAATGCCTCAAGCCCACTTGATCCACCTTCATTCACATTCCTCTCACCTTACTAATATATCAAACCGCAATAACATATGAGTAAAAAGACTAAGATCTTTTAACCATAACAAGCGGTCTTCGTCAGAGTCACATCCCAACTGAAATAAATGTTGTGAGTTTATTGCGAAATGTTGTTACTAACATACTCGTATATGCGTACCAACTCTCTACCTGGATTGTACCTCTTTCTTCAGTCCATTGCCTAAGTTTCCCCGAGTGCAATGTTATTAACAAAAGAGTTCAGAGCACCTTTAGCATGTTTCTCAAACAGGGTGAGGGAAATAAAAAATGACAACCTGAATGAATTAAAACGTAGTCTGAACAAGAAATTAAAAAAGGAAACTCGAACAGATGACTCAATATAGAATTATTTCAAAAATAATTTTCAAGATTACTTTATCACTTGGGGGGGGGGGAGGTTAACCCAATGATGTAGACTCTGATCTGAGTAGTTATACCCGAGCATCTGATCAAACAAAAACACTATGAAGGCTGACGATTATGACCCGCTTGGGGATCGGTTTTAATCTAATCTAATATAGTCCAAGGATAACATACATGCTTTATAACATAACATACCATAACTTGTAGAGTGGGGTTCAATGCCCACTATGCCCTTGATTTATTTACGCGGGAAGTGAAAAAATCTGACCACGTCGCTCTATGGAGAGGGCGTTAAGCAGTATGAGTTACTCATTAATGATCTCTATTCTAAATACACTGGAGTTAGGCAAAATTTAGGCTTTCCAATGTAGAATCATTAAGAAAATACAATATTCATTTGAAGAATCAGCGTCAGAACCTTCCTACCAGACCCTTAATCGCACCATCGAAAAAAACTATGAGAGCTCTCAAGAGAAATCGCTGGCTAAATGTAAAGGAGTTTGAAAAGTTCATTACAAAAAGAAAATTCATTTTGATTTCACTGAAAGAAATTAAGTCATCTAGCGTTACAAGTTGGCTATTAACTGCAAATCGTCCATGAAGTTCATGTATTATTATTGGCAATTGACTGTAAAAACTGACGACCTTACTGGTTATCCACTTAGCCTGTTAGTCTATTTGAGAGTACCAAGGTCGAGGTCTCTACCTCACGGGTCCAAATATACCTCAATTAGAGCACTTATCACCGGCTTAATCAAGCTCGCCTCTTTTACAGCCTCCATTTATTTATTGAATCATTTGTTAAGTCGTTATTTAGCGCTAAACCGAATTTATTCTTCTTTAGTAAAGATAATTTAAATTAGGATTAAAATAAAGTCTATGTGATTTTTATATAAAAATAACTTTGATCTTTTTATCTTATTGGCAATAAACAATCATTTTCTTTGTTTATAACTCCCCCAGTGCTTTTGTTTCTGTTATTACTAAATATTCATTCAATGGATTTTGCAAATCTTTTTATAAATGGATTTATACAACTTGAAAATTGTTATCAACTTTTATAAAATGGCGATCTTTGTTCGTTGCAGGGACTATTTTTTAAGATCTTCAAACAGTTTTCTAGATGTCAAGGGTATAAATGGGATTACTGCTCAGGAAACTTCATTTTCTTGATGAATATATTATATTTTTTTTAACAAAAAATAGCATTCCTTAAATTTGTTAATACTTTTATATATCGATTTCAAAAGTTGTTTTGAATTTTATACCGATTTCAAAATTTATTTTGAATTTTATACCGATTTGAAAAGTTTTTTTGAATTTTAAATTCAAATTTATTTTTATAAATTTTTAAATAATAATATATTTAAATTAATTACATATATAATTTTAAATATATTATATATGCTAGCAGAAATATACTGAAATGGAGTTTACTTAAAATGTACAATGTATTCTTTTATACTGTATACTTTATACTGAATACTTAAAACTTAAATTATGATGACATTTTACAACATTTTGACTGCTATATGTTTTAAGTTTAACTTGATTTACTATTGTCTTTCTTTTTTGAACGATTGCATGTTCTTGAAAAAACTTTATAACCCTGCTACATGTTGCAGGATTAGACAGAAATCATGTAACATGACTTGTAAATAAATGGTCTTTCGTTAGGAGGAGAATATTAGTTTGAGGCAAGGTTGAGCCATGAAAAGATGCTATATTTTTTTTGTTCATTATTAATTTTACTTGTTAAGAAAGAACACTGCTGCTTCCCTACGGCACGACAAGGATGTCAGAGATAGGCCCTTGCGTATCAAAGGGGTGTATTTTTTATAATATTCCTTAAGAACCTTTCTAGGGGACCGGTTAGCTCAATGACAACGTTTTCGCCTTTGGACTGGTTGGTTTAAGGTTCAATGCCCACTCTGACGCTTGATTTATTCGTGTGGTACATGAATAAATCTGAGTAGGTCGTTCCTCGAAGAGGACGTTAAGCTATCGGTCCCAAGACTGTGTGATATCAGGTACTCCTTGAAGATCAGTACTCTAAATACACTTGACTTAGTCAAAATTTAGGACTCCCAATGTAGAATCATCCTTGTGTGGTATTACAGAAGGATAATGTTCGGCCTACGTGTGTTCCCGTGTGAGAGTGCCAGTTCAACCTTTCTCGTAAGTCGAGCTATCCTCCTGTCTTCTTCTTTGTGCCAGATTTAACATTCCTGAGCTTCTTTCCCGTTTAACCTATTATGACTATTAATTTATATCCTATGTAGAACCTATGTCCTATTAAAATATAATTAGTAAACAATAAAATTCATTGTCCTTACCTCATTTCCTAATTACATTTCCACATCCCGTCATCTATTTTAAAAAAGTCAAAATTATTCCATATTCCCTGCCATAAATATAATTATTTGCTTTATCCCCCACTGTTTCGTCTGATAATAAAGGTCTGTATAACAGTGTACATTTTTTTAATTGCGATACAAAGAAGTATAAAAGAATAATAGAACATCTATATTGCAGTTTGCTTAACTGTCTCTGAATCAGTCTTGTTTGATTTAATTAACATTATCATTGCTATTATGCATAACTGGTGTTAATTAGTATAGTATGTATTAATTAATGTTAATGTCATAAAAAAGACCTTGTAAAAGAAATTTAATTAATCTGTATTTGAGTGAAAATATTAAAAGAAGCTACAGCTCTGGATTTAGTAGCCGTTATGTGGTACTTAATGGTACACGTTATGTGGCGCATAACTGGATTGTGTGTCAGTTACTAATGAACCACACTTTAAATCCCAGCCAGGACATGTCTGAGACATGACAGGCAACTGTATCTCGCTTTTACCATCCTCTCTTTTAATAAATGATTATTAATCTAAGAATGCAGGCTGAATATTGTTATTGAATTAAAAAAAATATCAACATGTTAATTTTGAAAAAACATATCTTACTAAGATTATACCGAAGCATTTCTTCCGACCTGAAGATCCCAAGTTCAGCAAGTAGCAATAAATATCTGGCTATATAGCCTTCCACAAAAAACTTCCTAATACCTAATCCTTTATTCGTAAGAATATCCTCAACAAATATTCTGGGAAATCCGCGAAGACGTTTGAAGAAATTGTAACTAAGAAACTTGTAGTGTTATGTTTTTTATTTATATTTCAGGATTTCTTGAATACAGTATTATGACTCAGTTCCCTCGTCAGGGAGTCTAATCCCTGGATTATTTCTTCCCTCCTGTCTTCCGTAATCAGTAATCCTATCTGTGTTATCATTGTTAGTGATAATGTTATCCTTATATTGTCAATGTTGTGACAAAAAAAAGTTAAAATGTGGACAATAATATTGGATTATTTAACCTACAACTAATCTATTAAGGAAATCTATTTCAGTTCAAACAAACTCTGTCTAGGTAATATAATTTGTATACCAAATGTACAATTACAATAGCAAAATTAATATTTTTAAAAGTATTAGAGAAACCTACATCAATTAATTGAATTAATTAATTTGATATTTGATTAATTTGAATTATTTAATTAAATGAATTGAATTAATAAAATTCAATTCTTTTTTTTGTGTCCTGTTTTGTGTAATTTAATGTTTTATAGTCCGTGTGGACAGTTTATTCAATTTAGTAATTAAAATTCAATAACATTGGATTGACAAGTTGATTTTAGATGATCGAAAATTCATTTTTATGGTGGGAAAATTATTCAATTCTCCATACAAATACATAAGCAGTGTTGCTTTTCAGATTGTTACATCAACTCTTGTTTTGTGTGGAAGGAACTTTGTCTTTTCATTCATCACAAAAATATCTGATGAGTGATGCACCTGAAGAAGAACATTATGAGTTCGAAATATGTTCTTTACATAAAACATTTGTATCATAATGCTTAAAATATTACCTTAACATGAGTAAATACCACGTAATAAGTTATTGTAACGGATGGTTTTATTTTTATGATTTAATTATAGTGCTCTTATGTTGTTAATTTTTGTGTCTATTATTTCTGGTTTTGAAATGATGTTAATATATTGTGATGGATGGTTTGTAAAGTTAAAACAATAGATTAAAATATATTATTTGAAGGCAATGCGTTTCAGAGAAGCCGCACAATCCAATGATAAATGCGGGCGCTATACTTGTCTGTTCCTTGCTGAAGACTCTAGTGCAGCCGGAGACGACTCACGCTGAAAAGTTTGATTTTATTATGGACTACTTCAAGGTATTAAATCTTTAAGATAACAGTATATGATCAAACCACGATAAGAAAAAGGGAAAACAAGACTGAGTTGAGTTTTTGACTCTGACGAAGACCGCTTGTTACGGTTGAAAGATCTTAGTCTTGTTTTCCCTTTTTCTTATCGTGGTTTGATCATTGATTGTTATTTCACGTGTTTATGTAAAATCTTTTTATCGATAACAGTATATACATGTATGTATCAGAACCTACAACTAATCTATTTAGGAAATCCATTTCAGTTCAAACAAACTTGGTATAGGTAATATAAGATTAGTGAAGATACTGATAGTATTGTATAATTTATTTAATAGTATTGAAGATTATTACATTATGGAAGATATGTATAATAGCGTCAAGAGCATACGTTCAAGGATGGTATATATAGGTGTAAAGGTAACAATAATAATATATTATTCTACATAGTTTTTTTTAAATAAAAAAAATATTCAATTTCGAGTTTTTAATAGATTTATATGTCTTGGTCCCTGAGTCCATTTATAAGTTTCTTTAAAGATGTTTCTCGGTGTATGAGTGTGTATATATGTGAATTAGTGTGTGTGTGTTGTTAGTGTTTATACTGTTTATACTTCAAATAATATACAATTCAAAGTCACGCCGTTTGGTAAATTATTTTGTGATTATTGATATAATATTACAATATAATAAATATTCAGTAATATTTATAAATAAAACATACGACAGCCAAACAAATATTTACCCTATATTTTTAATTTTACTACAGCTAAAGTAGGGGTTCACAGCCTCCCTTGGCCCTCCCCTCTCGCCATTTCCCACAATGCCATTCCCCCACCCTCTCTTCTTTTCAAGGTAGTAGATACACATTTTCGACTTTGATTATGTTTGTGATAGAATTTTACAAATGAAGTACTAATTATAATTATTGATGGATATATAAAATATTAATTAAATCAAAATTTGTAATTAATAATTAAGAGGTGAAAACGTATAATACTTTCCTCACTCTGTAAACTTCCTGTCGTCACAGTTCACTCCCTGAAACCCCGAAATCTACCTCTGGGGGTGAACGTCACCCTCATTGAGAACCCCTGAGTTAAAGTATAGTAACATAGAAAAAAATCGTTATAACTAACGAAGGGGCTACGATATACGGTTAAAGCATTTGTAATGTATTCATACATATGTAATCAAACCACAATATGAAATGGGAAAACAAGACTAAGATCTTTCAATTGTAACAAGTGGTTTTCGTCAGAGTCAAAAACCCAACTGAAACAGTCAAAAAAACTGTGTTTAAACGCCAACATACATATGTGTATGTATATCAATGAGATCGTATAGTAAACTGAAGGATAGGAATATAAGAAATGGGTGTATGTACTATGACATCTCTTACATATGTAAGTGTTTAATGATCAAACCACAATAAGAAAATGGGAAAGCAAGACTAAGTTTATGGAGATATGTATAATATCGTGAAGAGCTTAGGTTCTAGGATGGTAATGTATATATAGGTGTAAAGTTAACAATAATAAAATAGTATCGTATATTTTTTTAAATAAAAAAAATATTCGATTTCTAGAGTTTAATGGATTTCTATGTCTTAGGGCCCCTGAGGCCATTTATAAGTTTCTTTAAAGATGTTTCTCTGTGTGTGAGTGAGTGTATATATGAATGAGTGTGTGTGCGTATGTATATGTGTGTTGTTAGTGTATTCAATTACAAGTCACGCCGTTTGATAAATTATTTTGATATTATACACAAAATCTCTGCTCTTATAGTGCAGATGAACTGTATAGTTGTTGAGCGATTTTTTTCTCATAGAAAGTCCACTTTATTGTCTATTAAGTGTTTTAGATGGTATTATTTGTCTTTTCAACTACTACTTCTGAGCTGTTTTTATCGACATAGTATTAGGATTAAGTAAAAGTTTTAGCATTCTTGGTGACAGAGCATGCCAGTTTAGTAACAAATCGTGTTATGATTGACTCAAAAGGTTTGTGAATACACTACTGATCATGCCACGTGATATCTTATAACAAAATTAGATACAAAAATAGTACCTTAGACTAGGCTGTGTTGTGTAGTTTTTTTGGTAAAGCTTCTTTAAACGAAAGATCAATATGGTTCGTTTTATGCGTTCAGATAGTATATATAGATTATTTTTCTTTTATAAACTACCAACACTAGAACTATAATCATTGTATGCAGCATCTGCTTGAAATTAATTATGTATAAGAAAACTTTCAAAAATATTTGTTGATTATAAAAGACGAGCCGTAATACTGTACCTGGATAAAGAATAATTAATCTACTGTACTTGTTGGCCTTTTCACTGACCTGGAAAACTTGTTATCAGAATCTACACCAAAGAAATATATTAATCAACATCGTGAAGTGCTTAAAATAAATTAATTTGATACACAAAATGCACCTTTTACATATATATTGCAAGTACTCTGCATTAAAATACATTTAATCGTAATTTTCCTGATGGCATTTCTCTTTTGGTATCGTTATTTACTGTATCGAACCAATTCAGCTAAATGTAAAGAGAATAATTATGAGAATGAAAGATATATATAAATTTATTGTTATTATTAATGATTGAACCACAATATGAAATGGGAAAAAATGATCTTTCAACCTTAACAAGTGGTCTTCTTCAGAGTCAAAACCCAACTGACAAGCGAAGACAGCTTGTTACGGTTGAGAGATCTTTTTTTCCCATTTCATATTGTGGTTTGATCATTGATTGTTATGTCACGTGTTTATGTGAAATGTTGTAAGGTCTTACTAAAGAACAGTTATAAATTAGTTAAAAGCATGAGGTTATAGTCTTGATATGTAGGTATGTTAGTTGTATGGTGTGATCTGTTGTCATAGAGTTAGAAATGGGTTTTGAAAAATATTGCTCAAAACAAGATAGACACTGACCACGATCGATATTTCCAACATCATTCGTCATCAGGAGAAAATCAGAAAGCAAGATTGTTGCATTTCATGTAATTTACATTTTCCGTTATATAGATTTATTATTTTATAATAAAACTCATGAACAATTTCAGTTTGAGCATTAAACATGTGCTTGTAAACATTTTTATTTGTTCATTTACTTTTAATTTATAAAAAAAGAGAATAAAGAACTATTGAGGTATTTATAAAAACATAGATTTGCATACTGCTCCTGTAAGAACTGACATACAGGTTTCGAAACTGCAACGCATTACGAATGAAAATCTAAATATACTTACTCACTTCAGCCAAAGTTGATTTAAACCATCTTTTTGTTTGTTTAAATTAACATTTTTCTAGTCACATCTCAAATAGTAAGCGAGTTTTATGAAAAGTAACTAGCGAAAATTAATAAAAGAGTTGAAAAATGGTTGAAAATGCATTTTTCTTTATTTTTCTTCATTGGGTTCTAGATATGAGAAAATTGTCGAAAAGACATAGTAGTATGTTGCCTTGATGAACCCTTTGTGTTTGAAAGTGGAAGTGGTATGTTCTAGTTATGTGCTTGGTGTGTTAGAAACTCTGTGGAGGAGAAACACTTGGCTTCAATAACGCAGTCTTCCTGTCGGAGCGAGAAGCGGCCGATCGCAACTACGCCCTGGGCTTCTACATGCGTGAAAACAAGTGCTTCCCCGAAAAGTCCAACCTCAAGGAGTGCATGGACTTCTATTTCCAGGTAGCCTTTTGCTTGGTGCATTTTAGAAAAAAAAACTCTCCAAAATCTATAAAAATCTAACATTTATGTTTGAGGGAGGTAATAATCGATCTATACTCAGTTGATGTTGTCTTCCTATTATGTTTGACTTCAGAATATTACTTATTTCCTATTATTAAATAAATACGTCTTGTCCATAAAAGGGATTTGAGCCGACATTATGGTTATATGGTTTCACACATAGTATGCATCTTCTAGTAGAACTAATCGTAGTCAAAGAGTCATGGCATTAAATACGTATCAAAAAAATGGTATCACTTCAGTTCTTGTGGAATCTGTTATTCTTTGGCATTTACTCATGAAGGGTAAAAAAAAAATTAGCGAAGAGCTTTGTGTTAAAACTAACAACGTGTTTCAAACACTTAGTGTTCTCCTTCAGGTTTACAACGGCACTGTTGGCAAAACACTCTCGACAGTCCAGATGTAAACCTGATGAAAAACACTAAGTATTCAAAACGCGTAATTAGTTTTAACATAAAGTTTTCTTGTGTGGAGACGCAATTTTTTTTGTTAAATTCCCATCAATGGTTTCAAATATAAACCTCAATTTTCTATTGTTAATATTAATTTTATTGTACTTATGTATCTGGTTTGATTCTTGTATAACTTTAAACATCATTGTCAAGTCCCTCTACCAGTCTTTTCATTTTTGCTATTGGTTTACATAATATATCAGTTTGGTGTTTAATTTGCTCATTTCTTAAATGATCTGATATTTTATGTTTATATATTTCAAAATCCTCTATCCTTTTGTTATGTTTTAATAAATCCATTGAATTGTCGATACTGTTTGGTTCAAGCACATGTTATTCTAACATTAAATGGTTAGAATAGTTTGACTTTAAATTATTTAAGTATCTTTAAGGTGCTATTTAAGTCTTCCTGTTTACCTTATATATACAAGCTTGCAATCTTTACACTTTAGTTTATATACTTTTTCATATTTATTGGTTTTATAATTTATAACTATTTTATACGATTAGTTCTACTTGAAGATTCATTTTGCACAAAGCCGATCGGGCGACTACAAAACTTCTGTTCACGAGACATATATAACATATGACAAACATAACAGATTTATCAAATAATATGAGTTACTAGCGTTTGTGGTTCTAACAATGTGCATTATTTATCTTTACTCTCAACATTTCCATATTTCTTTTTCAATGAATTTTTTGTTCTGTATGCTATCTTGAGTTCATTCTCATATAAAGTTTACCAAACAAATAATGTAATAATGATTATTTTATATGATTATAAAACAGCAACTAATTTATATTTTTTTCAATGAAAAGTACTAGCTATTGAAAGTTATATTATTTGTGTATGGACTGTGAAATATTTATTTTTTATGTTAATCCTTAATTTTAATACTTTTGTGAATTATTAAACACAGTTATATAAAATATAAGAATTGCAATAAAAGGTATTTTATCGCAGTTTTTTACAACTTTTAATTGGATCGTTTTATCATTCCTGAGGAAAGAGCAAAAATTGTTTTTAAACTTACTCCATCACTTGGGGGTCAGGTCAACCCAGTAACAATGTGCTCACCTCTGGACTGATAAATACGGGGATCAGTATTCTGTCTGGCCCTCGATGTATTCACGAGGAAAGGAAAAAATCAGCACTAGTTGCACTATAAACTAATTGATTCCGAGCCAGGTACTCGTTAAAGATCTGTACTCTAAATAAACTTGAGTTAAACAACATTTAAGACTTGCAATGTAGAGTGTTCACTGTTGGTATCATAAAGGTGAATGTTTCAGTGCTGTTCAATGGAGTCAAACTGTGAAGGAATGTCCGTCATGGCTGCAACCCTAGCTAATGGAGGAATATGCCCTATTACAGAAGAGAAGGTATTTCGACTTGTAGTTGATTTCTTAAGTAGTCAGAATGCTAAAAAATCAAAAAGTATTTAGTTAGACTAGTTCTTATTTTGAAGGGGTCAGGTATAGTTTAGCAGGTGGTGTGCTTGCTTTTATTATTTAAGATTGAAGGTTATATTCTTGGTCACGACAGTAGGTTTTTCAAGTGTGAGATAGAAAAGACCGTGTACGCTGTACTTTGAACTTACAGCTATCGGTCTCCAGCCTTTACAATGTCAGGGACACGTCAAATATCCCTTACTTTAGTAAACTTGAGTGAGGGAAAATTCTACCGATATAGAATAAACAATGCATTCAATACAGTGAAACAAACAAAATATCTTTATCTTAAACCTAGACTAGCTGTTTTCAACTGTAGTCTACTGAAGTGGTCAAAAGAGACACAACCTTATGAAATCCATACACGATATAAAAAAAGTGTCAGGTGTGGATGAATTGTAAAAATTAATACTTGAGTTAAAGGGAGTAATACATTCAGGAACAGCCAGACTGTTTAAAACCCCCTTATAGAGGATATTGTCAGACTGATAGCTGGTTCCTTGATTGGTTCCTTACAGCTGTGTGATTATTGTGTAACTAGGTTGATAGCACTAGGAAACCAGTAACAGACCGATTATAGTTAGAATGAAATATCACTACAAAGGAGAATGAAACGGCCATAGTCACATCTCATACACCTCTTCAAACATGCACAAACCTTTAAAATTGGACTACATGACAAAATCCTTTTCACTAGTGAATTAAATATAATTTAATTAATTCAATTGCATATGTAAATTTCAATTTTTTTTATCATCATATATTTTTAATCAAAATGTTGATACGACTATCTCAGTTTTTATGAAAAACAAAATATTTGATTTGATAAAATATTAATATTTTTTTTCATTTATTTTAGTTTTGTTAATTTTAAATTGATGCTTGTTAAATATAAATGAAATAATTCTCATGAAACTTTTGCAAATCTTGAGTTGTTATGTTTAAGGTTGTAGCACCGGAGTCAGTAAGGGATGTACTTTCGCTTATGCATTCCTGTGGCATGTACGACTATTCAGGACAATTCGCTTTCAAGGTGATTATGCACATAACATAAATATACAATATCCATGTTTTCTTATCTCGACCACATGTATTCAACACATTTTTTTTTCGATGTTAGGTCCAGCATGAAACAGTAAAACACCTTTTATCCAACGTTTCGCTGTATTTGTAGTCATCTTCTAGGCTAAATCAATATAGGAATTACTATATTAACTTGACAAAAATTTATGTTACATTGTTTATATGAATAGTGTAATTATTGATAAGAAATGTTTCACATTCAGAAAACCAAAAATGCGTGCAATAAAAAAACGGATACTGATAACCAAAGTATATATAGTTTATTATTTAGTAATTAAAAAATAATTTTGTAGCTTCCAGTTTCTTTTTTGATGTAGTTTTCATGAGTTTTTTTTAAATTTTCCTGAGTTATTATAATGTGATGTGGAATGTTCGTAAAACCATCGCTAAGAGTAGCACTGTAGTTTGATTTGAATATAACTTTCAACGTGATATTATAAATAATGTAAATATGTATTTTTTTTCATGTTACTATTATTAATTTCTGCATTGATGATGTAGCCCTGAAGATGTATAATAATATAGACAAAATATTGGCTTAAAGGTGTTTTACTGTTTAACTCTGAACCAAACCTTGATAAAAAAAATTAACATAAATTACATCAAGATTGAAATTTCAAATGGTACACAAATCATACTTTAATATTTTTTTCTTTATCTCAAAATAATTTAACTTTTTATAATTTTATAATGAACTCTATAGTTTGGAGGACCAATTTTTTAGTGTAGTGTGTATATTTTCAATATAGTCATTAAACAGAAAAACGAACCTATGTTTATTCCTAATTTTCTGAACTAATATTCCTGTATCTATCTTACAACTGAACATGAATTGAATTTTTTTTTTAATTTTATGCTTTGTTCTTGATAAGATTATCTGTTTGATTTTATTTTCCTGGTTTTAAATTTCCTTCTTCAGATTGGTTCATCTTTTAATTCGTTCTTTACTTCTTCAACAATGTATGAACAGCTTAATTTATGATAAGCAAAAAATATCATTAAACTTACATTAAGATTGAAATTTCAAGTGGTATACAAATCATACTTTAATATTTTTTCCTTTATGTCAAAATAATGTAACTTTTTATAGTTTTATAATGAACTCTGTAGTTTGAAGGATTAATTTTGAAACACATTCAACAAATGATTAGAAAGTGGATTAGGCAAAGCGAGAGTATGAGAGTGCAGAATAGCATGCTATTACATAAGAAAGCTCCCTTGAAGAAACGGAACAAGAGGACCAGCAAGATCCAACTTTTAACCCTACTCGAATGTCTCCTATTATCTAAATCATCTTCCATTTAGTATCTCACGAAATTTCATATCATCCTAAAAACATAATTTTAATAAAAAGAGATGCAAAAAACAATAGTTTACTAAGAAATGAATATTTAAATAAGTATTTAATAAAGTTATTGTGTTTGATAGGTTGGACTTCCTTCGAAATCAGGAGTTTCTGGCGCTATATTCATAGTTATCCCCAACGTGATGGGAATCTGCACTTGGTCACCTCCCCTTGACCCACTCGGGAACTCATGCAGGGGTGTCCAGTTTTGCCAGGTATTTATTATTGATTTTATTCACAATTTATTAAGTCATTACCAAAAGTAGAAGTTTTATACTTTTTTTTTATTAAATATATAAGTATTTTTAATTATTAAGGTTATTTTCCTGTTAATTCTATTTAGTAAAGTATTTTATTAATATTTTGTTATAATTTTGAGTATTTTATTTCATAGTTTCATACAATTTCCTATTTTCAAAAAAATTTGAATAGATTAAGGTAAATCATTCAAAAAGTGTTGGATCTTAAAACTACCGTTGATTTTGAGACACATGCAAAAGCAAATAAAAAAAATGCTATATTGGTGTATACACATATAATAATATATATTTTCATTTGAGTAACATTTAGAACGGGTTTTCTCTCTTTTTCCTCTTAATACATTCAGAAACTCTCCTTATTATTATGTGAAAGTTTGCACCTTTAGAAGAATATAATTCTTGAAAGTATGAAAGAATTATATTCTCCTTAGTATTTATATTATGTTTAAATCCTAATATTCATGTTAAAATGTTTCATGATGCCTTTGTCCTCCTGTTAAACAAAAGTAAACGAATATAAAGATTGTCAGAATATGTTTATATCAGAAAAATAAGTGTACCTGGCTCTCCTCCTCGTTATGATGAAGGCTGTCGAAATATAGGAGTGCGTTGTCTTAGTGCTTTCTCTGTATTATTTCTTTGACACTAAACATAATATTTTGCTATTCTTTAGTTTTGTTTACTTTTAAATTATTTACTGGATAATAAAAGTACAATGAAATATTTTAGAATTAATTCATTTTTTACCCTTATCATCAGTTTTATTCGTTAAAATATTTCGGTGTTTCTTCAAAGGAAATAATTATTTCCATTTTAGCCACAAGTATTAATCCTGATTTTCCACTGATAACGATTTTTCTTTAAAAAAAAATACAGGAGTTTCATCAAACTTTTCATCAAAATAATTCATTCATATATTTATGAATATTTTATATATATATATATATATATATAAGGTATTGTTTTACTTGACCACAAATTAATAACAAACACTTTTTCCTCTTCTCGGAATTAGGTCAGGGTTAATATATGGAATCACCTTTTTGCACAAAAAGGTTTTTTGGCAACGGCAAGACGCAACGGCAAGTCATATATAGATATATATTATATATAAGATTCATATATGTTTAGAATATTGATATAATATATTCAGATATATATGGAAATTAGTTATTAATAAAACATGAATGTGTTACCAGCTTGTTTAAATTTTAACATAAACGTTTTGTTTATCGTTTAGAATGATTTAATTATTCATTTAATTATTTAAATGTTTAGGAATTAGTGAAGGTATTCAATTTCCACCGATATGACAACTTGAAGCATGCGACGAACAAGAAAGACCCAAGGAAACATAAATATGAGACAAAGGGGCTGACCATTCTGAATCTTCTGTTCTCTGCAGCTAGTGGCGACCTTGCAGCCCTCAAGAGGTTATTTCTTATTTCATTATTTTCTTTATTCACATTGAGGGATTAATTATGAATGATGCCGAAATAGATTATCACTTCATTATGGCATTGTCAACAGATATGGGTTCATTGGAAAAGAGTGATAATTTTGATGTTCCCAAATGTATTTCAAACCTAAACACTTATTAGAAAAAAGAATTTTAAGCGGTACAAAATATAGTTTTCTCATAAAGAACAAAATCGGTTTTGGCCATTCTTCTTTTTTTCCTGAACTTTTTTTCTGGAAATAGAGTTAAACTTGTCATCTTAATTAAAAGTTAGTCAAAAGCACAACTTTTGGATGTAAAACTAGCCATGTTTTAGTTGGATTATAATATTTCGGTTCATATTTAAGACTGTATTCATCAGAGACACCATTTGTAAAGTCAAAAGTTCGGAATGATTGATTTAACAACAAACTGGTTTATGCTTTGAGTTAAATGCTTATTTTTTTTGCAAAGATATCACTATATCTCTGATGCATACAATGTAGTACAAAGACATGTAGCAAAATCCATCAGTCAACTAAAACAGGAGTCCCCAAACTTTTTATCACGTCGACCTTTTCCCAAAATATTTTCTTCTTATCGACGTCTATAACAACATTGTTAAAAGCAACATATATTATGACATTGACGACTACTTATATTTTTCAACATTGGTAACGTCAAGAAATTAGATGACCTGCATGGAAAACTAATCAAAGTATTTTTGTTTTCCACACATAATGAAATTCCTGAATGACACAATGATGTAGATGAAATTATAGTTTTTATGACTGTTTGTCTGGGATTGTTATACTATGTTTGTCATAATGCCTCAAATACAATAAATATCTTTTAGCTAGATAGATAGGTAGAATAGAAAAACCGATCCCCTTGAGGGTCTAAACGTCAGCCCTTGCGGTCTTTTTGTTTGATTAGATGTTTGGGTACAATCACTCAGATCAATGTCTAGAACTGTTGCCCGAGTTCCTTTCCCTTTACCAATTTATTTAAGGTATGCAGCGGAGTCAACACCCTGACTGTTGGGTTAGGGATTAACTGTTTACGGCTTTCTGGCGCAGTACAGTCTTTCCACTATGTGGATTGTGGTTTCTTCTGTCTCCCCACACTATTCTATACAATATCTTTAAAATACTGCAAGAATGATAAAGATGATGTCTTCCCTGTCAGTTTAGTTCTACAGAATAACACAAGAATATCTTTACATTTATTAAAATTGATGACATTAATGAGAAGAATGTTCTTGGTGAACAGAAACCATTAATGCGTTCATCGACCCCCTTGGTCGATGATCAACCCCTGGCAGTCCGATATAAACCCCTCTGGAGACCACTGAACTAAAACATGGCAAGCTTTACAGCCGTACAAGTTTATTTCCCAGTTAATTATCATGTCCAGTTTCAATTGAAATATTAGTTGGTTAATACACATTTAATAAGTTATTTGCGTTAAATTATAAATATTAAAACATAAAATTCATTTATACGTATCCCTTTGCTAATTATAATTCAGTTATAGGAATATGTGAATATTGATATGTTTGCTGAAATTTCTTCAACATTACATTTTTAAGAGTCACATTTATAAAGGAAATATATGTTTTTGAATAAAGTTTGTTACAATTTTTTCAGCAAAATATTTTTTATTACACCCATAATCAATGGGATTGTTGTATGCCTCCCCACATAGTCTACACAATATATTTTAAAATGTTGCAAGAATGATAGAGATAATTTCTTACCTGTCAGTTTACCACTACAGAAATTATTATTCATTCATTAATAATAATGAATAACTATTCATTCATGAATGAATAATTAATGATTGTTTTTAGAATTTTTTCAACAATATATTTTTAATTATAACCATAATTATTATATTTTATGTTGTTAATTGAATTTTGTTTGCATTTATTAATTAGTATACTTTAAATTATTACCATGAATAAAGGTTATGTGTTGATTATAATTTTTTTTGGGATTTTTTCAACAGTACAGTTTCCACTATCTCTTCATCAGAATTCTCTCATTATCGCTTCAGTAGTATCCTGATAATAAATACAATCGTCAAAATACATTTTGTTGCAATTTCTTCAATTACATATTTTTAACTATCAACTTGATTGGGAATATATATTATTGATAAATTTTGTTATCAGTATACTTTGAATTGTATCCATAATTAAGGGAATATAAACTTCTGATATTTTTTTAATTCTTTCAACGGCGCATTTTTAAATGTCACCATAATTATGCTTTGTTGTTGTTAAGGCACAAGCTGTCTGGAATGGATATGACCCTTTCTGACTATGATGGCAGAACTGCAATGCACTTGGCTGCTTCTGAGGGTCACCTAGAGTGTGTTAACTTTCTTCTGGAGCATTGCAAAGTTCCTTACAATGCCAAAGACAGGTAACTTCTAAGTTTTTCTGAAATTCTAAAAAAAAATATGTTGAAATAAGGAAAAAAGTTAGTCATAACTACTCAACTCGTTTTCATGTTTTTTTTACAATAAACTCTTTGGAAATATTTAAATTTAAGTCACAACTTTTCCCTTATTTTCTTATTTATTGTGATAAATCCGTTGTTATACATTCAGAAATGCTACCCTTCAAATTAACTGAGAATTTACCTGTCCGTTTACTCCTACAGAATAACGTAAGAATATGCTAACATACCTCTTTTACTTAAACTGACTACTCTATTCTCAGCAATAGTTTTGTGGATTATTAATAGTGTACCCCTAAGAATAGTACGAAAAAGAAAAGGTCTTTCGGCATTATTGGAAAAAATCTATGATTGTAGATCAATAATAAAAAAATACGTACTAATGAAAACAATTTAAGGCCAAAAGGAAAATTTAGTTTGACCTACGATTATGAAACATTTGTTTGCAATGTAGAGTTTAATAAGTAAATATATTTCATAATTGTAGGGTAAAAATCTAATGAAATGGTCTCCACATAGAAAAATTTTAATGATATAAACAACGCGTTTCGAACACGTAGTGTTCTTCCTCAGGCATTAACTAAGGATGAGTGCCTCTGAATAAGACTTATCTTATAAGACTTATAAGTCTTATAAGTCGAAACGCGTTGTTTATATCATTAAAATTTTTCTATGTGGAGACCATTTCATTAGATTTTTACCCTACAATGAGTAAATACCACATAATAACTGTTTGCACTACATTAGAATATTTAATAATACAACAAAATATTACTGAATTATATACAACACTGAAATAACAGTTCTGGTTAATAAGTTTTTAATATTAGGGGAAAGACTTTTGAATAGTGTTAAGCAGTTTTAAAAATATTCTACAGAATAAAGAAAACTTATTCCTCATCTGGAATAGATTTATAAGTGATATTTAAAGTTTTTGGAAATAAACAACAATATTTTTTACAATTATACTTATATAGCGATTTATATTATTGAATATTTGTTATATTTTCATTGGTTTCAAGAGATTAAACGTGTATAATATCAACGTTCAAACCACAATAAGAAATGAGAAAAAAGACTTAAGATCTTTCTACCGTAACAAGTGATCTTCGTCAGAGTCAAATCTCAACTGACGAAGACTTTCCGACTTTTTACTGTGGTTTGGGCGTTGATTATTATTTCACGTGTTTATTGTGAAATCTTGTTATCGTGTATAATATATGCATTAAATGTGCATGTCCATTCTTACTATGTGATGGATTTTGTGACTTAGATGGGGAAACACTCCTCTGGATGAAGCAAAGACCTTCGGACGCGTGGAAGTCGTTCAAAAGTTAGAAGAATGGGCACTGAGACAACCAGAGGACGATACCCCACCACCCAGTCCTCCGGAGGCTGACTCGAGACCTCTTCCATGAGTCAACCCACTTTCGGAACATTAAACAGTACTCATTTCCAACAAAACTTCTTAGTGGTTAAATTTATAGAAACTCAATGTGATTTCATTGTAAAAAAAAATCTGTTAGTAGCTTAACGAAACCAAACGTTTCATTCCATTTCTAGATATAATTTTAGAGTAAAATTATATGATTGATGAAATAGTTTTCTTCGTTTAGAATTTGTAAAGAAAATAAATAAATTGGGACAAATCTCCTTTTAGTTAAATGGATTTTAATAAAAATAAATTCTCCTTAATTATATGGTAGGGAAAAACTCGTTAAAATTTAAAAACAGTTGAACAATAATACAATTATTTTTATTATTATATTAATAATTATCGATAATAATAAATAATCGATAATTATTAATATTATTATCAATATTGTTCATCACATAGTAGAGTTAAATAAAAATGATAAACAAGCGAACCACAAAATCAACTAAACACTTTTCAAACAGTGTAAGTAATTCTTTTGAACTTGCTACCTTTGTTTTATTCCAAAGCATAGCAAATAACTCTACATTTATGATTGTTGAATCAAATAATGTCTTTATGTAATACAGGATTTTTACCATACCAACTGGTACATATGATTTTATATACCAACTATTACTTCAGTTTAAATTGAGGTTGGTTGTAGATGAATAATTTCATCATCAGTACTTCCTGTATAATATAATACAATTAAATATAATAATAATAATTGATTTTGTTCTAACGATGAATACATTTTGTTTGTTATTAATTATTTTGCAATTTCGATGGTATTCAAAATTCAAACATGATTTGTTGTGAAAAGGCGTGTGAATTCCAAATCGTTCAAACTCTAAGCACAGCTATTTTGTAATGGGAGATCATTATAATTAAATTACAAGTGTTGTTATATTTATACTTTTAAACTTTTTTTTAATGTCAACCGCACTTTAAAAACAAATATTTTTCCTTTTTTTAAAATTATTTTTTTATTTGTTGTTATTTAGACAATTTTTTCCCGTGAAGTAAATACTATATATAATAAATAATTAAGATTAGTCTTTGATATTTTGCTTAGATGCTCTATTCAGCATTTATGTAAATTTGGCCTTCATTATGCAGAATGAATAGCATGATCTATGAAGTATCTTGGAAGTCCAATGTATACCAGATCATTTAAACTTTTTATTTATTTAATATCCATATTTAATGATGATCTGTTTTAATTACATAAAAAATGATATTATATACTCCATCGTGACATCGCGTAAATTGTCGCTCATAAAGTGAAATCCCTACAGGCTAGACTGTTAATCTGTTTATCAAAGCATTCTATCGAATGATCTCACTTGTTGAGTTCCACATGTTTTATTAATACAACTGTTCCACCTTGTTTCTATTACTAACGCTACATTTAATCTAGTTTTCTCTTTAGTCTGAAATATAGTATTCGTAACATAAAATAATTCTTTATAACCGTTTTAAACTTAATTGTTATTTATTTCATGCGATATTTGAGTTGTAAACACATTAGCCTGTTTTACCCCCCGTGCAGTGTATAACGGACAAGGTTTCAAACTTCTTCTGTCTTCCAGTTCAACTCCTTTAAGGCTGGAGTTCCTTCGACAAGCGTACACGGTTGAGTACACTTATAATTAATTCACTTTTTACTAACTTCTGAGAAACTTAAAACTTCTATTTATGCAAACTACTAAGCCAAACTATTTAATTTACTTTAATGATTATAAAAATTCTCTCTATGTTATAAGATTCTAATTTCAACAACCAAACAAAAAATTATTATTTGGCATAAAAAAAGTTTGTGAAACGTATTTGTAATTACAAACTCAAGGACACAAGAATTCCATAGTCGTGCAGTCAGTTGCTGTGTTATTTAATCATGTTTGGAAAATAATGAAATTCAATAAGAAACTATATGATATCTCATATATCATGTCAAACTTTTGGTCAACGTTTTCAAAGTATCAATTAATGAACTTAATTATATTGTTATTTTTAAATAGTATAAAAGTAGTTGGATTTGTCAATTACAGTTTGGTGATATTGAATTACACACTTGGAGTTGTGAGCAATATAGACTGTTTAAATATATATATACGTTTCAGAGTAAACTATAAGTCCACAGTAAATAGAAAAACACACAATCTCTAATTTTTGGTTTAACCGTAATCAGGAGAGAAAAGATAATGAAGACGGTTGGGAAGTTGGTCTCCAACCGTCGCTTCGCAAGTGTGCTTGGTGTCCCTATTTTTTCTCTCCTGATTACGGTTAAACCGAAAATTAGAGATTGTAAGTGTGTTTTTCTATTTACTGTGTACCTATAGTTTACTCTGAAACGTTTATTGTCCTTTGTGGACCGCTTTCTCGAATATAATATATACATAAGTGTAAGCTGTCATAATGAGTTCAGAAGGAAGGTTAACTCGTTACTTAGAACCTTAATCACGTCATCCACTGTCCAGTGATTCTTACACACTGTATTAGAAATACCTGAAAAGCTCTTTCTACTTTAAATGAATGTTTTTGTCATAAAGTTTTACTGCCTCGAAAGAAAATATTTTTTAAAACATTTTGCAATATTTTACAACATTATCCATGAATCTGTCAAATTTTTGTTGTTTACACTAACTCCTTCTTAATTTGTTTTACGATGGAGTTATTTAGTTAAGTTTAACTTAACTTCTTAAGTTGGATAATCAATTATCTTTTTAATTGATTATCCAACTAATCAGATAAATATAAATCAATTATTCGCAGATACTTAGAAAAATAGCATTGTTGTAGAAAAGTAATGTAGAAGAGGCTGTTATTTTTATGTATTTACGGGTGTATTTTGTTACATGTCATATTTCCTTATTGATTGAAAACAATTTAAAATTTCTTGTTTTATTTCTGTTCTTTTTAAGCTTAGGGCGGCTCCTATTTTATCGATTGATGTAAGATTCAGTAGTTCATCGTGGGCGGAGCTTGATGACTTGCCCGTTTATATAAGGTATGAGTTTGATAGGTCATCGCTACAGGCCAGAGTGTAAAACCTGAGCATTATTCCTTGTTGTTTGTTCCTAGTGACGAGCTAGACCAAATGTCTATTAAGGAGGTGTCGATGTGAAAGAGCACTTTACAGAGATTAACGGCTTCAAACATTTAATCATGACAATGATGTGTGGGAGGTCCACAGCAGAAAAACGCAATGCATTCAAAATGCTGTCCTGTATAAAACATTTATAAATTGGAAATCAAATCATCTCCCAACATAAAATTTTCTTATTTTGTGCATTAAGGAATAAAAGTTCAATTTACCAAACTTAGTCCAACTATAAAATTGGCCTAGTATTTTTTTTAAAAAAAATAACGCATACTAACAAGCAATGAAATCAATTATAAGTATTACACATAAAAAGTGTGTTCCATTTGATTATTTTTTAATTTTGCTAAAATATTTAAGGCTTTAATTTACCCTTAAATTAATTAATTTGGCCTAAAAATTGTGCAATTAGGAACATATCAATTAAATGCAAAAAAAAATAATAGTTACTTATTAGGTAAATAAAATAATTGTTTTTATTAAATATAATAGTAAATATAGTGATTATATTTTTATATCATTTAACTATCTTAAAGATAATAAATGTACACTTGTTTTTTTTTTGTATATGAATACCTGATTTTTGGTTTTAATAGAATTTGCACAATACACAATGTTTATTTCGTTGATTTCAATAACAAGCTATATATTTTGTAATAAATTTTAAATTTTGAAATTATATTTAAATAACTCATTAATATCTATGTTTGAGAATAATAACTGACTTATTGAAAGATAAAACATTTTAAAAGTCCTTGCTAGTTGAATAATTAAGAACTGTCTTGACCACCAAGAAACTTGGTTTCGAATATTTAAAGGTTTAGCTATTTTTGTTGCTCCTATGTCATATAAGCTAATTTTGGTGACTTTAAAACTAAGTAAAAGATTGCTTTAATAGTTGAGTTCAGATTTCTGACTTATAGTAATGACAACGAACGACCAATCGATTCTTTCCTCACACTGTAATGCGCGTTGTAATTAGCAGTTCCAGGTCACGGACCTATTACTGCCGAGTTACAATACTGCTGTGTCTGTGGGGTCGGCATGTAAATATTCGTACTATTTTATTCGGTTTGTCGGCATAGATTATTTCGTGGTTGTTTGGTCTTCTTGAGTCATGAAAGAGCTGTCAGTCTAGGGTTTGGCTTTCTATTTTAACAACAGCCTCTATGATGGATGTGGTTGGGGAATTCTTAGGGATCTGGACAAGAGGGTTTAGATGGGGTGGGATTTTCGTGTCCTCATTGGTCACCAGTCTATTTGAGAATTCGTCAATTGATTCCAACCTGAGGTCTTTTTGAATATCTACATCAGGTATGGGCAACCTTTTGTGAACTGGGGGCCGCATTATATAATTTCCAAAAAACCTGGTAATTTCTGTGGTTTTTCAATACCATAAAGCTTATATGTAAAATGTATTTTATATATATATATAGAAACACATGCTATGAGCTTTATTAATGTGTCATTAATTATTAAATTTTTATTGTTCTCATAATGAAAATTATTATTAAAATCTCATTATTTTATTATGGTATACAATTATCACAACACAATCTCCAAAATCAGTGCGTCATACAAGAAAAATACTAAAAAACTTGTTACTATATAGCTCTCTCTAATGTAATTTCCTTTCAAAAGTCTCAGTGAGATTTTGTTAATGAGCAAAAAAGTTAATGATTTTTTAATATAAAGATAGAATTCCAGATAATCTCCGAGGGCTGCATGAAAATACAGACTGGGCCGCAGGTTGCCCATGCCTGATCTACATTAATCCGCTTATGACAAATAGAACTCAATTCTTTCAAGCAGGAGTCAACTGTTATGCTATTTACAGATCCTCAGGTTTCAAAAATGGATTGTTTTTGCTAAATAAACAGAACTATCTACAGTTTATTTGAAGCGTAAACAATGTACTTACTTACTGTTCCTATTTTTCTTATTGAACAATTTTAACTCAACTATAAGCTATACAGTCAAAAATGGTTGAAATCGTTAAAAATTATAAAAAGAAAGAAAACGAAATATATTTTACTTAAAAAATAATTTTAGAATATAATAATCTGAAGTGTATATTATTTCGTCCATTTTTTCATAATATGCAATATCATTTTATATTTAGCAATAATTATACTATTTCTAAATGTATAACTTACTGTAAGTCTATAAAACTGAAGATATTTAACAATATAGCTATTATTAAAAGCAATAACTTAAACAATTTAAAAAAACTATTTATTGTACTTGGATAACTTCTTCCTGTATAATATCTAAAATTATTAATACTTAATAAAATATATCCAATTTACGTGCAATTTTTAATAGAGATAACCTAAGAATGGTTTTTCATAAGTTTCCGTGATAATTGAGAATGTGACAATAAAATGTATGTATATTTAAAAAAATGTGGAAATAATTTATACTGATGTTAGTTTCTCTTTGACTGTAATAAAAGTTACTCTGTAATTATTATTATTTTTAACCTGGTTCCTTAATTAAATTATATGTATAATAAAAAAAAGGCTAAGCTTTTCTGGTGGTTTCTCCAACTAGAAATACGGCTTCATATCATACTGGTCATTCACATTTATAACATGTTGAGGATATTTCTGTTCTAAGGATGTTGAAGTTATAAACAATGTAGAAATAATATATTTTACAAAATATCATTATTATATGTATATATAAATATAGTACTGCAATGCTATATATGGTAGTATTATATATGTTCATATAAGAAATTATACTTTTGTATAATTTCTTATTACAAAAGAAATAAACAAATTTTCAATGCTACACCTCTTGTCTTTACTAGGAATGTTACTATAAAGGATTATACCGTTTTAATGCTTAATTTATTCAGATATCAATATAACAGGACGTTTGAATCAAAAGAAATAAATGTCGAATAATTCTAGTTTCATATTTTGGGTGTAAAAACCTTTTCGTGATATGATAGGAATAAACTTAACAGTAGAAAATATACTTGCCACAACCTATGATGCAGAAAAGGTTAGTTAAATAAAACAGTTACAAATATTTTTAGAAATCTCACTAATCGACAAAGTTAAGAACTCCATTCGTTAGCAGTGAAGAGAATTTTTAAAATATTTCGATAAATTCTTCCATTTGTTGACTTGACTGTTACAATTAATACCACTTTAGACAGAAAAAAAAAAAGAATCACTGAAGTTAAATTCAAATAGTATTACCTGCATCTTATAACAAAATAATAATATTTTCATAATAATTTTAAAACTAGTCTAAATCAGTGTCTCCTAAACTGATTTTTACAACTCGAACCTACTATCAAAGACTATATTTCGAATTAAAATTGTTTTAAAAGACAACTTTAACAGATATATTATTTTGAAGTATTAATTTTTACATGATATCGGTCCAAGATATAAAACAGGGTACCTTTGTTTTAATATTATAAGAAATAAGTGTTTAACAGAATATACGAGTACTCTGATAATAAAACAAACAAACCAAACGAAAAATGTTACAAAAGAACAGGAATTTTGACATACAGAAAAAAAAATACGAGAAGATGGCTAATTAATATAAAGATTGCCATAAAAATGCACAATATACTTTAAGTATTCACGATGAAATAAATATTTATTTTTGAAATTTAAGATGGATCAGAGATTTATGTCTCGGTCTAGAACTTTGAAAATTTCAGACTCTTATTCTATTTTGCTAATATCAATTAATAACCATTAATATTAGAAACACTTTTGGTGAATGTCATGCACTTATAAAGGTTGAAGAAACACTATGCAGTCCAGGATATGGTAATTTCGAAATTCTTCGAGGATTTTAAGATATTTTCTTTTATGTACAACGATTCTTTTCTTTAACATTTTATCTATCAATTAAAATAATAGTCATGTAATGGTTTCTGAGCAAAATATGTTCAATACACATGTTATAACTTCTTTTATCAAATAATTTCTTAAATTCCACCACTCTTAAGATATATTTATTCAAGTTAATTTCTTGCCTTTACACAAGCTACTGGTGTCTAAATTCAAAAAGTAACTCTAAATAAGTTTATTGCTGGATAACAAGCAAACATCGACATTACTTTATTTTATTTTTATTCAGCAAACAAAAAGAATGTATTATTTGTTCTACCATCTCTTACAAAATTAAAAATAAACTAAATGAACATTCTAGGATATGAAAAGTGTGTAATTCTTTAGGAATACAATTTCAAAATATATTATTTTTCCATTGAATTAAACGTTGGATAAACAAGGGTTTTCAATATTTCTAGAAAAGACTGCCAATCTTGTAAAATGGATTACTGCTTTCATAGCAGTATAGAATTAGTATAAAATAGACTCCACTATTCGTTAAAATGATTTCCTGTCGAGTTGTTCAAAGTTATTCTCAAACTTTTCAGATGGTTATTACATGAAACCTTTCTGATAGCTTAAAAACTGCGACGGATTCTCGCGATTTTCTACCCTTAGACACCAGAGAAGTAATTTTTTATGGGCGAGAAAGATGTCACAGATACACCATGTGTGTATTTGTGAAAGTACATTTGAAATTTTTCATCTATCACATAAATAGTCTTTTTTTTATACTGAAGATTTTACTGTTACTCACAGTACATCATCAAACATTAAATGTGTCTCTTTTGGAGGTCTCATCATCAATTAATTGTGTGTTTTATATCAGGTAAGTTATCACAACTACGAGTTTAATCACACCTGATGCAATAAAATTCATTGCACACTTGAGTTATAAACTGTAGTAAATACATAAAAAACAAAGTTGAGTTAATAATTATTTTCCTGTAAACCGTGTTAAACGATAGGATATTTTAGCTAAAAAACACATTAGAGAAATCCTTTTATCTGGAAATGAGATCTGTGCCCTTACATATCTAATATAAAAAGATAATAAATGTGAATAGTGGTACTTAAATAAATTACCAGTACCATTGAGAGTTAGAAAACCTTTGTGGAAATAATAATATTTATTTTTTGCAGTATATAATAGTTCTATTTTTTTGGAATCGACATTGTTCTAGGGTATAACTATACTTATTTGTTAATTTGTAATTGTTTTATACGTTCGTGATAGACGGCTCAACATTTTCGATCTCACATGAGGAATCAGGGGACATAAAGATTGAAAGTACAACTTTTCGTTCTAATTTCAAGAAAGCTGGCCAATAGATGACATTGGTCTTTAAAGTTTAGTAATTGTTCGAACGGATTTGTAAATTTATCCTCCTAAATGCTTCTTTTTAAACATGCAAATTAATATATTAATTCATTTTTTCAATAGAGAAAACTGTTTCACACAAGCAAAAAACTTGAATATTCTAAAATTGAAAACAGTAATATTATTTTATTTTTTATTATTATTTATATTATATTATTATTTTTATTTATTTTCTTTTTTAATTTTCAAATGGTTCCACTTGATTATTTTTTTGGAAATTTTATTGATTTCAGGTTTGCTAGGAGATAGTGCCAACTGTCAGCTGTTAGTAGTGGGCGTGATCTGTTATTGAATATGTTGAGGGTAGTAGTGTTTCATTTGTTTCTTTATTGTTTTAGGTAATATTTAATTTTTCGGTTTTGGGTGTATTTTTCCATGAATTTTGATTAATAATATGTTTGTGTTTCAGCAAATGGATCTGGAGAATTTTCTATTCTTCAAAGTCCAGAAGCATTATCCTTTTCTGGACAAGAACAAATAGAACTAAGTAATATCAAGAATGTGTTATCAGTTTCCCTTGGTTTTACAGTTCCTGAAGTATAAATATAAGCCTTTTTTTGTTAAATGTAACTGATATGTATTTTCTGAGTTACATGTTAATCAAATTGCAGGCATCGAGGTGGTCTGGGTTGTCAATTAAAGATCCATTCCATTTTGTGGATGCAGTTGTAACAGTAGCTGTTCCTGGAGTAGACAGTGTGGACCCCTCACAGGGCCACACTTTCCCTATTTATACTGATGAACCTTTAGAAGATACTTATGATTCCTTGGTTTGGAGATTGAGTGAAAGGTTTCCATCAGTTTCTAACCTCACTACAGTTCACCTTACTGCAAATGAACGAAAGGATGTGGTCAGTAGTATATTTTATATATTCATATACATTCTATTCAGCTTATTATATTTGTAATTTAACAGGAAGAAAAATGGGTGAATTGAATTTGAGAGAGTTACCAAGAGCTGAACATTTGAATCCTTCTTTGGCTCAAGATCGAGAATTTTTATCACAATTGCAGTTATTGGATGCTGCTACAACTAAGGTTACCATCACTTGATTAAAATATTGACATTTACATCATAATTTAAATTTTAAGCCTTGGAACTTCTTTACCTTGAAATTGAAATTAATTTTGTAGTTCTGTTCGAGGATGTGTAATGATAAGAAAGATGCTGTGGTAACAGATGGAATTCCTGATATCTATTGGATAAGCTTCCCAGGTCTGGCCACTATATCTCAGGCATACGGTTCTGATTCTAGCCAGTTCAAAGAAGCAAAGAAAATGCTTACTTCTCTACTTCTTCTTCTGTCGGAAGTATTTAATACGGCCTATGACTATGAGGTAATAATATTATTAACACTAACGAATCTATTCCCCTTTCATGCTGTTGATGAGTGTAAGGGAAAATATTTTTAGAACTAATCTAGGGATTATTCTCAGACATTCGTATATCAATTAGAATATATTTCTCTTGTAAAATATTCATTTTCAGTTTTCTTTCATTGATCTTATACCTTTAGGAGAGTGTTAATGGATGATGCCAACATTTGAATGTAGTTAGGAAGATAATGAAAGTAGTGTATACCTAAATAACTTTTTTTATTGAAAATCCGGCATCTTACAAATTAGGAAGGGACTTGCAAGAGCTTTCCAATCTATTACGTTTAATGTATCAACGTTTATTTTTTTCTTTTGCATATTTATCTTTATCAGTATACTTTATTGAATATATTGTAAATATTTTTAATATTCTATAAACTGTAAGAAATATATTTATGTTGATGTTAACTGGAATACTAAAAGTAGGTGCAGAAGTATACTGCCGCATCGTCTTCTTTTCTTTAAATATCTAATATTCTTGAACTAAAAGTAAATATAAGTTTCCTTTCTTTGTGTTTTTCTCTTCTCTTGTGGTATTAATGTTTGTACGTTAATTATATAGTTATACGTCTATAAATCTATAATTATATTAAACTTCTCTTTAATATAACTGTAAAACTTCTATTCAAGGACTTTTAAGGCTGCATATACATAAAAATAAATAAATCTTGGTAATTAAATAATTCCTTATTTTGTATTATTTATTTCAATAAATAGACTTAGGAAAAGTTATATTTGCTTGCTACAGCTTTGAATATGTGAAGTTATCAATTATGATAGCCAAAATTGTTGCAAACTGAATTTCATTTGATTTTGCTAACTGGTGTTAAAATATTTTTGGTTTACAGGTGTTGTTTACTGTCATCGCAAGTGAGGATTCCCATTTAGGCCGCTTTAAGAGGCAAGCAGAAAAGGTATGCTGTTTATAAATGTTCTTTATTCAACTATATTACTCTTGTAGTTTTAAGGGTATTTTACTATATATATGGAGTTTATGAAAGCATTTTTAGAGCTTGCCAGAATTCAAAGTTTATTGGAAAAGGCATTGATTTTTCTTGTCTAGAAATAGTTTCCTGTTTCTTTCATTCTTGTGTTTAATGATTGGTTTTAGTAAGATTTGTATTAAAGCCTTCATCTTCTATTAATAATACACTACAACAACTAAACTTGCAGGACTCTTTGAGTCCACCTATTCTTACACATATTGTTACCTACTGTTTTTTTTGTCGTTTTTTACCTTTGCTTACTTCCTTCATTATGCTATTTGAATTCATATTTTTTGTACCATAAAATGTTTTCTACTATTTATTTCATAATTCGATATTCTACTCCTCAATATTAACTATATAACCTCCTCAGATCATAGCCTGAACCAGTTTTTAACTCTTACCTAACCGTTTACATAGCCTACCGTTTTTAACTCTTACACTTCGTGTAAGGTTTATTTAATTATTATCATTTTTTCTATGCTTTAATACTATGGTTTTTTAGTTACTAATAGTAGATTATGTATTTCCTTGTAGCCTTGATAATGAAAATATGAATTTTCGAAACATCGGAAGACAGAGTTGAGTTTTTGACCAGATAACTCTTAAAGAGTCCAGAAACTTTAGCTGTTGTTTATTAATGTTTTGTCAAAGTTTTTAATTAATATGTCGAATTTGAATATATTCATACAAACGGTGACCTTTATTGAACAGCTGATCTCATACAGGCTCGGGATCGACGGTGTTCTGCCTCCTCTGAGGGCCCCATGGACCAGCTTTATGACCTCACATAATCAATGTACAGAGTGTTTTCAACCTTTAGCCGAAACGCTCCATAGCATATTCCTAATAGGTCACTGGAATGTTTCTGTTTTTATTGTGGACCATGCACAAATCGTTCAACACATTTAACAAACTCCAATTAAATAAGAATCTAATGTTTTCAACCCTTGGCTTTTTGTTTGTCAGCACAATTGACTGTTATTATTAGGACTACTGATTATTATTTTGCATAGTAAAAATTAGGTAATACTCAACTCTATTGAATAGAGTGTGAAAGGTGTCTTCAGTGTATTGTATTGCACATAAAATGTAGTTCCATTTTACTAAATAATATAAAATATATAGTGGATCTTTATTACTTATTTATCTGTTTGATATCGTCATTATAAAGGGTTGGTGGTGTTTTTTATGCTGAGAGCGGAAAGTTTATTAATTTCTTTCATCAACATGGTTTTTAAAGAGTTCAGTTCTGATAGATGAAGTATTCTCCTTCTACTTTTTTTGAAATTCCCGTTATCAGTTGATTTATGAACGTTGTTATAAATCTATGAACGAGTGTTGTTATAAATCTATGTTGCAAATGCTTATTTCTTCAGGGTAGTATTCACAACTTCATTTAATTGAATGTAAATATTAAACCATTATTTTTGTTGCGGTTTGGTAATCATAAATGTATCTAAAAAACATTATAATGTTATTATTTTGTTACATTATAAGAATAATATAATGTATCCTTATAATTATGATTTCTTACATCATAAGATATAACATTATATCTTATTTTTTGAAAGTTACAAATGCCTTACCTCGTATGTTGTTTTCCTCAAAGAGGAAGATTCACGAATTCGCGTATGTCATTATATTGATCCGATGATACACAATAACGCAAAATAACATTGACTTACTCTCAATGACTGACTACATACAAAATCGGTTGAGCTGTACGGACAACGTCCCACGTAAGAATATTTTGTATTGATATTACTAATAACCTCTATGGTACTAACTGTCATATCTTTTATTTAATAGTTTGTTTTGTATTCCTTTCATATATTTTATAAGTAGCAATGCCTTAATTTAAAAGAAGTAAAATCCATGACGATACAATTAAAATTTAGACTGCATCTCACAAATTGACAGCGGCTGCATGATTAGGGAAATAACTTTGAAAACCAGTTTTTACAAAATCATTAATATTTCATAAATATATGTACGTCTTAACTAATATTCAACGTATAGTAATCATTTCACCTATCAAATAATTATCACTTTAGTAGGATTAGAAGAGATTTGTTCTTTTAACACTTTTATCTAGATACTAAAACGTAGATTTTTTTGTTTTTTAGGCCCCAGCCCCGGCGAATGACCAATTCAAGGAGGTATGGCCAGCCATGTTCAACATCTTCCTGTGGATCACAGTTGCAGCAATATTTTCTCTAATTACCATTTCATGTTAGTATTTGATTAATTGATATGTCTTAACCTACTTCCGCATTTTCAGTTATAAATGCTTTTCAGTTCAGTGTTCAATATTATTCATCTTATGATTGAATAGTACTTCTTAATAGATTGTTCATTTATTATATATGTATATAGGGATATGTCAATTGGCCTGTCAAAAGAAGAGGAAACTTACAACAAATAACGTGTTAGAAATGCCTGAATGAAGGGGAAAAATGTTGACTTAATAAAATAGAATATTCCTGACTAACGAGGTTGTCTGTCGTACGACAGAAGTATTCAATGATGAAGTATTTTGCTACAAAAATATCTGTTGGCCTCAAAGAAATTTCGGAAACGAAAAATTTTTTATGAGAAACAAAAAAGTGTAAATTATCTACAGGATGAGTTTGAACAAAATTAGTAATATAACATGAAAATTAAAAAGAAATCTGTATATTTATTAAGTTCTTCAACCCTTGGGCTCACACCTGACCATCTCCCTCGAAGTGCTGTCAACTCTTGGGCTCACACCTGACCATCTCCCTCGAAGTGCTGTCAACCCTTGGGCTCACACCTGACCATCTCCCTCGAAGTGCTGTCAACTCTTGGGCTCACACCTGACCATCTCCCTCGAAGTGCTGTCAACACTTGGGCTCACACCTGACCATCTCCCTCGAAGTGCTGTCAACTCTTGGGCTCACACCTGACCATCTCCCTCGAAGTGCTGTCAACCCTTGGGCTCACACCTGACCATCTCCCTCGAAGTGCTGTCAACCCTTGGGCTCACACCTGACCATCTCCCTCGAAGTGCTGTCAACCCTTGGGCTCACACCTGACCATCTCCCTCGAAGTGCTGTCAACTCTTGGGCTCACACCTGACCATCTCCCTCGAAGTGCTGTCAACCCTTGGGCTCACACCTGACCATCTCCCTCGAAGTGCTGTCAACCCTTGGGCTCACACCTGACCATCTCCCTCGAAGTGCTGTCAACCCTTGGGCTCACACCTGACCATCTCCCTCGAAGTGCTGTCAACTTGGCTCAACCTGCCATCCCTCGAAGTGCTGTCAACCCTTGGGCTCACACCTGACCATCTCCCTCGAAGTGCTGTCAACCCTTGGGCTCACACCTGACCATCTCCCTCGAAGTGCTGTCAACTCGCTTATCTTCCCGAACTAAGCGTATGCTCTTCGCGCACGAACTGTAACAGTTGCTAGAACAAACCAGAAATGTCCTCATTATCCACATTTCCCTCACCCAATCAGATTTCAACTTACCTTTCAATTTTACTCGTAAAAACATTCCTTATCAGTTTAGTAACATTTACAAAGTGATCAGGCCAAACTTACGAATTACAGCTCTTTCAGAATTTATAGAAGATTTTACAGATAGCAAGACCACTTGTAGTTTATTTCGATGGATTATAAATGTTAATAACATTTATGTTCACAAATCCGTCAAGTTGTTTTTAAACTCACATTGGGCTTTCTCGTTTAGTGCTTTTCTAGGGGTGGAAACACACTGGAAAAGGTCAAAATAATATATTTAATATTGATTTAACGTGGAAATTGAGTGTTTTAATTAATTTTGGATTATTGTCTGACAATTAAAAAGAAAGTTATTAGCAATCACTTGTTGCAAGTACGACTTCGATTTTTATAATGTCTTTCTGTCGCTAAAGCCGCATTAATGGTTAAGTATGAACGTTGAAACAGCTTTGTAGGTGGGCAAAACATTAATACCTGTTTGTAGATAAAGTTGTCATTCTCAAAGTGTTATATTTGCCCAAAACAATAGTTTTCTTTCACACACCGGGACATGGATTCGTCAGGACGACCAAAGGTGTGCTTTGAAGCCTGTTGATAACATTTTGAATCTTTCTAAAGACATCCTAAGACTGGGGTGGGGAAACTTTCTTGGCTATTCCACTGTCCACTTCCCCAAAAGGCCACTAGAAATGGATAAGTAAATTCTTATATAATACTTATATGAAAAATCCTTGAATCTATCATTATATTACTCGAAAAGTGCATCTAAAACTGTTTCGCATTTTTCCACTACCTTCGTTTATCACCTTTGTTAACTCTGGAAAATGACTTTTCTAAAAGCTCAGACTTTTCAAGTAATGGTTGATCAATAGTCTTCTTTCCAAATGCTAGAATTTTTTGTCTTTATTACAAGAAGAATTACTAGAATTGTAATTCTTTATATTTTGAAACATTTTTCTCAAAAAACCGCAGAAGGCCGCATTTCATGGTTGAAAAGGCCACATGCGGCCTTAAGGCCCACTCCTGTCCTAGCATCTTCAAAAGAAAAAAAACATGTGAAAAATAACTTTAGGACTTCAAAATCCCTCAAAAATCGCACAATCAGTTTTTTTTCATATCATTATACTTTAGTATTGTAAAAGAGTAAAAGAATTAAAAATAGAATAGGTGAGAATAACTTGTACAATTTTATGAAGTGTTAATAATATTTGTGTAAAGTGGGCATTTGGGGAACTACAAAAATAACGTCTCCATACTTTTTTGTTTTATTATTATGTGGGGATGTAATTTTTAGAATTCCCCAATATGAGTAAATATCAAACTATAACAGATTGCACAAGTAATCAAAGTGGGCATGAACTTTTTCGTGTTTATTATAATACCCAGCATGATGGTTTTTGTACCTTTGAAAACTGATGTTATTACTTTTATTTCAGATGTAATTGCCACAATGGATCCAGGAAGGGACTCTATAATCTACAGAATGACCAGCAATAGAATGAAGAAAGACAACTAGAGATATCGCCTAATTCTTCATCTCTACGAACAAGTTGATTCCGTAATCCTTAAAGGATATCCACTTTGAGCAGTAGCCTGTACATACGTTCTTTGTAGTAGAGCCTAGTCAAACGATTAGAAATTGTGTTCCTCTCGTTTTTTTTATCTCTGTTCATTTGTCTGTTGAATCAATATTTTGAAGTTATTTTGGTTAAATAATTCAAGAAAAGTGGATATGGTGTACTTAAAGTTTCATTTTGAAGTAAATAACACTTTTTTTGAATTTATAAATATATTCCTTTTATATTTTTGATTGTTTACTACCTGTTAGAATTTTGAAGTCTCAGTGAACATATTTTCATAATTTTATTTTTTCATTTAATAGATTTGAGTATTTATAATTAATAGTTCAGTGAATAATACTTTATAGTTAAATAATTATTCTCAAGTTGTGGAGTCAATGAATGCGTTAGCAATTTCTTCACATAACAGTGTTTTATTAATAAAACAACGTGTTTCGACCATATAGTGTCTTCTTCAGATTTATCTACTTGTATTGGGAAGGTAGAAGAGTGATGAAATCTTTTAATTCTGCCTACAAGATAGATAAATCTAAAGATAAGCACTGTCTTCGAAAAGCGTTATCATTTTTAATAAAACTTAGTTAATGCGGAGACTTTGTCTGTAATTTACAAGTATTATAAATATTAATTAGTTTTATGCAATATTTATTTCATTTCAGTAGATTTTATTATATGGTTAAACATTAAATGTGTTAATGTCATAGTTATTTTTTGTTTATTAAATAGTGTTTTTTGTTTCCCACACACACACTTATGCACTGTCACCTTTAGTTTAATAGTACCATTTATCTGAGCATGTGGGAGTGTGTTGAGTTTGCAGATTCCTAGCGTCTAGAAGTACTGTATTTATGAGGCGATCACACTTATTCTGAATAGTTTAGATTAAGACCTTGGTCGGCGCAGCTCCGATTGTTCAGAATTAGCGTGCTTGCCTTATAACCAGGATGTCTTTATATTCCAGCAATGTGGATATTTAACATGTGTAAATCCACAGGCAGCTACATCACCTGACTTAAAAACCAATGAAGCCAATAAACTCCTTTCTCATCTAAGCCTCCTTTTCAGGCTCTTTGTCATCCTTCCCCAAACCTCATAAGTTTCTACCCAGATTAATTCAAAACAGAACGGACTATGGGACTATACGCGTGCGAATAACATATCTTCCCAGACTTACTCTTTGACAAGAATTATTCCCCGCTTATAGTAGATTATCATGTCAGGAGTGGTAGGCTTATGGTCTGGAAATGAACATGTGAGATAGTTTCTTTTTATCGAGGCTTTTCAGTTAGTTTAACATTTCTTATACTGCTACATCCTGAGTTTTTCTTTTCCATTAGCACTATTGAAATTCAAGTGAGATGAGGATGCACTTCATGTCGTCAAGGACACACTGAGAATTCTTCATTATTCTTTCAAGTAGGAAACTTCACAGTAGTAACAGATGATTTCAAACTTAATAGTTATCAATTGGTTAAAATATAAGGTTAAACAGCTGATAACATGCTGTATAAAATGTAATTACATTTTTAAAAACTTAACAATGTAATATTAAAAAATATATTGTACTTATTGTATTCTACAAAATTTCATCGTATTGGAAACTATAACAGCTGTTATTTTTAGTCGATATAGAAGAAAATGGGCTAACATGCACTTAAAAGCAATGAAGTGTAATGATGAAAATACATTAACTTGAAAACATTTATCAACTTTTGTAAGATGCATGAGAAAGTATGAAGTTCATTTTAGAAACATTGTAGTTGGTTTATATTATTGATTTCATTGTATTAATTTTAACAATTTGATGGATATGTTTATTTTTTCCTATAATTTCAACGGACAAACAATTCTTTTCTTGAACATTCCATTTTTTACTGTTTATTGTATCCTTTTTGAAAAATTGTTTGTAATTATTGTTTATAAATGTAGATAGTGTTGTTTTTTTGTTGTTTAACTTATGATACCTGTAAAAAGTGTATGTACCTGTTGGTTAAATGTACATAGACAGTATTAAAGTTCATCCCAATATTGAGAAATATTCTTTTTAGTACCATTTAATTTGGCATTATTTATGAAGTCTGTTGTAGTCAGATATTATATTGTGGTTGCTTGCTGTTATACCAAAGGCTTGGATTTAAATGCTGTAAGATATTTATGTGGTGCATGTAATGTGGCAGTGGTGCAGCTCTAATTTATGTGGTGTTAACCCTGATATTGTTGGAGAGCAAGCTGACCCTGACTGAGCCATTATTTCTATATTTACAGCATGGATAGACCATGATACAGCATGGTCTGTGGATACTTTAGTGCCTAGTCAGCCACCATGTAGATAAGAGGAGTTCTTTGTGAGTTCTTAATAACAGAGCCCTTCAGGATCAAGGCGTGTTATTAACTAAGTACAATTAAAAAAGATATTTTAAATTAGATCATTCATTCAATTTTTATGCATCTCTGCATTTAAAATTTCAAAATAAAAACATGCAAATAAGAAGTTATTTGCATCAATTTACCATTTGCGGATATTCTTCCTGTTTGAAGTTATTAGTTCAAAGAACATGTCACTTCTCGTTAAATTCACATCACTTCAGTTTTTTAAGTATCACCACAAGGAACGTGACATTTATTTTAACAAGTGACTGCAGTCAGATGAATCTGTCTTGTTGGAATAGTTCCTCTACTAATCGTAGTTATATTAAATTACTATTTATTTTATGAGAAATTTGTGCTTTAAACTATTAATTAGCAAACAATATTTAATATTTTATTCCTTTAATTCAGTAATTACTTTAATGCCTTTAATTACTATGGTATGTGGTCTTTTAAAATTGTGTAATTTTGGATGTGTTCCATCAAACATCTGATCAAGATTGAATGATGAACACATAAGTAATGATCATGAATATCAAGTTTAGCCGCACGACTTTTATGTATTTAATTATGAACGGTAATTGAATTGTTAAAGTAGCTCTGGTTTCCTTACGTTCGTTCTTTTAAGCTTACAAACTATTTGAAATGATAATCATTAACGACGTAAACTCTACCGTATTATTTCTAACATATTGAAAATTAATTTCCAATATTACTCAGCAAATGACCAGTCTTAATTATAAAGTCATCGTGATTCATTTGATTTGATTACAAGGCTGTGTAAACAAACAATGATTTAATTTTCATTAAGATTAGTTTAATAAAAAATAACTCCATTAAAACCAAACATTGACTTAAATAGCTTCTCAATTAACTTAATAATATATTTGATTTCAGTGCTCATCAACACAATTTTTTAAAATATAAAAGATATCATTATCGAACGTCCTGAAAGTCAATTCCACTATTTTGTGTATTTCTATTTTTTATCTTTTATTATAGAATTATCAATTTAAAAATGTTTATTTTTAATTGATACCGATTAAATGGAATAATTTTTTGTTGAATACAGTTATCCAAAAATTTATAGGTCAGTATTTAGTTCATGGTTATTTTCTGCCCACCGTGTTTACACTGGCTTAATTAAGCGCCAATTCTCCTTTATATTCTTTGAAATCATCATGGCGTCTTTATTTTTTATAACTGTATGCGTCGGTTTTTTTAATCGGAATTTAGAATAATATTTCTATATATAGCGGTTTAAAAGTGATTTGTTTAATTAGATTTCGAAATGATGCACACGTGTGAAATTATTTTTGTGTTCGTATAAGTGTTTGAAAAGAAAGAAGAAAGGAAAAAAATCTGCACATCAGAAAGAAAGTTAGTACACAATTTAAAATTACTTCTATTACTTTACTATAATTTTTTTTTACTACATTGTGTTAAATTATAACTATTAAATGATGATAAACAAAAGTAGATTGAAAAATACTTATACTATCATAATACTACTATACTGCAAAACTTTTATAATAGTATTACTATCATAGCAATGCTAAAAAAGAATGAAAGCGATCTTTACTAAGTAGTATAAGAATTATTTTAATAAAATAATACTACTAAAACTTTCAAACATTTTTAAAACTAACTTAATTTAAATTAATATACAATTAAACTGTAATTTAAAAAAAGTTTTTTCTACAAAAAATTATGTAATATGCCTACCTCCATTTTATTATTTCTAATTATTTAGAATATTATATAATTAAATGGTTTTCTATGTATTAATAACAGTAGTTGCAAATATAATTTATTGATATTAGAAAACAAAAATAGTAAGAAATGAAAATAGTAATATTAATAATTATATTTATGGAAGGAAATATGATTAATATTAGTAAAACTATGTTATAATATACCTAATGATTAATTTTTTAATAACATTTTAACTTTTATATTGTTTACAACTTTATATAGAAGGTTGTAAAATAATTTTAACAACTTGAAAAGAATCTATAACAGACAATGAATATAACTTTTTTTTTTAATCAATGCTTCAATGCAAACATAAAGAGACTGTTATTTTACAACCGTTTTTTGTTTTAAACTAATTTTATTATCTAGCTTAAAGCTATTTTTTTAAAATCAGCTTAAATTAAATTGGTTATATCTTGCAAATAGTTATAAAATAATGGTGAATCTCATTACTACTTTTAATTTATTTATTGATGAACGTTATTTAAAAAGTTTGAAGCTTTTATGTAGTGATTCCTTAGGTTTCTTATATACATTATATTTGTTGTGTTTTAGTTTATTTGTTAATGAATAGTTTAACAATTAATTAATATTAGTAGTTATTAATAAGTAAGTTATTGATGGACTTAAAAGAAAGAAATAATTTTAAACATACAAGTTGACAGTACCACTGTTTATTGTGATGTTTTCTCTCACATTAAAAGTTTACCATTTTGTTTTAATATTTTTACCTTTCATTGATAATGCAATGAAACTTAATGAAAATACATCAAATTCTATAATAATATATTATAAATTAATTAGTATACAGTATAATCTGTTTATAAGCGTAGATAATGTTTCTTATATAAAGGTTCTCTCTCTTATAAGAAGCATCAGGTTCTCTATAAAAAATATGTATATTTCCAGCAAAAGTTTTTTTTGATTTAAAAAATTCAACCTATTTAGTAGTAACTGTAATAGAAATATACATTCTCTTGTTGAATATTTTAAAATAATTCATTAAATGTGCAGTCTGTTATAGTGTGGTATTTACTCATGTTAGGAAAAGTATTATGTCTCCACACAAAAAAGTTTATTACAAGAAACTAAACAACGCGTTTCGAACACTTGAGTCTCACCTCCCGAACAACCCCAGCAGAGCAGATGTAACCTGAAGAAGAACATCAAGTGTTCGAAACGCGTTGTTTAGTTTCTTGTAATAAACTTTTTTGTGTGGAGACCTAATTCTTTTCCTAACATATTTTAAAATAATAAGTAAATACAGAACTTAAACGAACATAGGATTGCATGCATTACTATACAAAACTATGGGTGCTATATGCCTTTATCTACAGCTTCGTATACTGCGCAGAATAACAGTTTTTCTTGTGACATCTAACAGTGATAAGGCAGAAGAAGGCTGCTCGATACTTTATTTTTTATAAATATCTTTTACAAACCTTTACAAAACAGCAAAGATGTTTATGTTCTAACATTGCAACCCCAAAATGACTACAAATGGAAAGGACAAAAGCTTCTCTATTCTCATATACAAGAGAATGTATATTCTATCACAGTTATTGCTAAATAAGTTCAGTTTTTTATTTACCTTTTTATCAAAGGAAACTTTTGCTAAGAAACATTCGTATTTCCATAATTTTTTTTATGCTTCTTTTAAACCTTTTTATAAGAAACATTATAGTTGCTTATAAAAAGGTTATATTGTATTTGATAAAAAAAAAAAATTTAGCAAAATCTATTAATATATTATTTAGATAGATACATATTTAACTCACTTCTATATTTTGACGATCGTCGAAATATAGAAGGAAGTTCTGTATATTTCTAGCTCTGATAACTTTCGTTATAACTCTGTCATATAAAATTCAATAATATATCATCCGTTTGATAGAATAGTAGGTATATTAAGTCCTTTGATTTTCAAGGTTCAAAATCAAACTCTCATTGTAACGTTATCTGATTAGTCCAGTCAAAGGTTTGGACCAGTCACGATTGTGTTAGTTCGTTTATATAATATAAATTCTATTTTCTAATCCAAAATTCTTTCTTCTGTAAGTTATTTTATTTATACCCGAATTAGTTCTACTTGTAATATCTCACATGCTGTAATAATACGTTTTCATATTGTTTATTTGTTAATGTTTATATGTTATATGATTTTTTGTTATTCGATGTTTTAAAGTACTGAAAGTCCTTTCTTGAAGTTTTTTCTTTGATTGTGTGTTTTTTTCCCACCCAATAGTATCCCTGCTGGTTGGGTGTTTATTAAATTAATATACAACATGTGCCACACTTGGTATAACATACTATAATTATCTATTACATAGACTATATCAATTTTTTTTTAATAAATTCTTTTAAATTTTAACATATTGACTTAAATCTAATAACATAGTAAATACTATGTGTATATGTGGGTGGGTAGTTGTGTATCCAAGAATTTCTGTACACGCTACAGCCTACAATCTTTGATGGATCATAGTAATATTTCACAGACAAATGGGCCTCATAGTTTAGAAGAACCCTATGTTCATTGGGCAATAGGATGTTTAGGAGCAATTATGCATGACGGGAGTCACCTTTTTTTTTATCAAATTAGGTTTTTAGACACTTTTCTTCTCCTAAACTACAAATTCTAGACACTTGAAATTTTGTTATCATCACAGAAGCAACGAAAAAATCATCAGATTTTTAAAGAAACCGGAAATATATTCTTTACTTTACTATAAGTAAAGTATAGTGGTCGTGAAAAAATTCGATTTGGAGATTTTGACGGAATTACATGTTTTGAGCATAATAAAATTTGTATATGTGAAAATTCAACAACAATAGAGCATATGAAACATATAATCTCTGATCCTTTTTATAGTGTGATGTGTTTGTCTAACAAATTGTTCTAATCAATCTATATGTTGCACAATTCTACAAAGCTTAATATCAGATGCTGATTTTTTTTACGTTTATGAATAACATTATTATTTGGTAATATTGAAGTTTTTGGAGTGAACTTTTACGTCCTATAGAAGGGTTTCTATGTTTTTGTCTAATTTACAGTTTTTTCACTATTCTAGTCTAATAGTTCATACCATTATTTTTAAAAATTTCAAGCTTCCTAGCTTTTAAATTTAAAATTATACAGAAAATTCGGCTTTGAACTTGATTTAAGAATGTAAAAGTGGCTAATACCAACATATTTTTTCTCAATATACATTTACAGCTAACTTATAACAGAGTACAGCACGTGGGAAAAAATAACCTTCCCTCAGAGTAAATTGGTTTTTTATGATTTTTTACTAAGGGAAAGAAAGGTGAGTTTTTAAAAAACTCTAGCATACCATAAAATTTTCAGTATAATAATTTTATAAAAGACCAAAAATGTAGAACATTATTCAGAAAAAAAATCTTTTAAAAATAATAAATGAAATTATCCTACATCTTAAATTAAAAATTATCTGAAAACGACATTTTTTCTTGCATGTTTTGGCATTTCTCAAAATTACTTTAACGAAAAGGGCGTAAGGATCAATTTTTTGTTTTCAGAAAATTTTTTTTTACGATAAACGGTTCAAAAAGAAATTGTAATTTTGCCAGAAATTGAAAAAAATTAGCAATTTATAAAAAATAGTCGTGAAATTTCAATTACCCAAAAGAGCAATAGAGCTTTAAAAACTGACAATTCATCTTGGACTAATTATTCATCTGCTATACTTATCGGATTTGTTTACATTTATTTACATTTACAAAAGTATACTAATTTTTAATCAAATTCTTCGGATTTCGATTGCACTGACATTTCTTTTTACATATTTCTAGCATTTTGCGAACAGAATAGGAATATTTTGAAGTCTTAAAGGGAAAACTTTGGCTTTACTTTTTAATGTAGAAGGTCAGATAAACGACATCAAATGTAACAGATCACTGACTATAGGAACAAAAGCCATGTTCTCCTGTAAGGGATTATTTCATAACACGAAATTTTAAATTTTGACATTACAAAAGAATTATTACTGCCCAATAATATTATATCCATCAGTTGACGATATACAAGAATAAGTGTGTGTGAGTATATTATTGATAAATATATACTTATATATATTTTCAGGAATGAAAGACTAGTAAACATCTTCCTTTAGACATTTATATTATGTGTAAATTGGACATTATTTATTATACACCCAAGAAGTTCAACATTATGTTTACTTATAGTAAAGTTGAGTGTAGACCACTACCATATAAACATTTACCATTCAGACATTTATATTATGCGTAAATTGGGTATATATTATATACCCAAAAAGTTTAATATTATGTTTACTTATTGTAAAGTTGAGTGTAGGTCACTCCAGATTTTTTAATAATGCAATTAAAGGTTATAAAATGAACTAAATGGTTTTCAATAAATTATTTATAATTATAATACAAATAAATAATCAGTCTGAGCAGAAACAGCCATCATTGGTGTTATCTAAAATCCACTGTAAGTACCTGTTTACTCTGGTGTAGATCCCAGGATATCCTGGCCTGGCACAGCCAAAACCCCACGAAACAATTCCTGCCAAATGAGTTGAGTTCATTTAACAAAATATTGCAATCTAGGTGTTTTAATTTTGATATAAAAAAAATTATAATTTGTCTAAATCAACAAACAATGTCAACAAAAATGAATGTCAACAAGCTCAAAACTGAGCTATAAAGTGTGTTTCTTTACTCTGTATGCTACTCTTCTTCGATTTTGAACTCATATAATGTCCAGTTTGCATCGTCTTTCCGATTTTATAGTGACTATATTATATATAAAACTGTTAGACGAAATGCGATCTAGAAGGATTGGGTATAACTTAAATAAACTGTGACACATAGACAGAAACGCAATATAACTCATTTTTCAATTTTGATTTGATTATGTATATATATATATATATATAAAGATATCACATAAAAGATTTCACGTGAATAACAATCAATGATCAAACCACAATAAGAAATAGGAAAACAAGACTAAGATCTTTCAACCGTAACAAGCAGTCTTCGTCCGCTTGAACGAAGACCCAACTGAAGTTGGGTTTTTGACTCTGACGAAGACCGCTTGTTGCGGTTGAAAGATCTTAGTCTTGTTTTCCCATTTCTTATTGTGGTTTGATCATTGATATATATATATATATAATATATATATATATACACTTTTTCGTTGGAAATACGATCCAAAACGACAAATATAGTTCAATATAGACAAAGAAACATAGAGAAATCAAAAGAACACACTTACAGTCTCTAATTTTCGGTTTGAACCGTCTTCAGGAGATTTCGTTGGAAATACGATTCAAAACGGACAAATATAGTTCAATATAGACAAAGAAAATTAGAGACTGTAAGTGTGTTCTTTTGATTTCTCTATGTTTCTTTGTCTATATTGAACTATATATATATATATATATATATATATATATATATATATCCTCATTAAAGATCTTGCCAACATTAAGTTTAGTATGTTTCCTACATACCTTTTCAAGGTTTCGAATGCTACCTTTCCATCTCTGTGGTACCATATAAATTAACTCACCGATTTTTTTATCTTTCATTGTATTTTCATATTACATTTCCGACGTTTCGGTCTACGTTGACCATTTTCAAGGATTCTATATACAAGGTTTTTTTAAACAATTCTAATAAATACTTATTTACAATGACAATTACCTCACTTCTATCAAACAGAACTAATAATAAAATTTCTTTTAAAAAACACTACCTTAATAAACATGAGTACAGGTTTGCTACAAAATTCCCTACATGAACATTTACACAACATTATTTAATCACTATATATAGTTTTTATCACGAATGTAACTTTAATATATAATATAATATAATATATATATATTAGTATACTTTGGGAGCAGACCTCTGAAACACATTTCGTTAAATGACTTGCTTATTTCCAGTCCAGTATGTAGGAAACATACAAGACTGGAAATAAGCAAGTCATTTGACAAAATCCATATATTTTTTTAAGTATTTCTTTTATCATTAAGTTAATAATAGTTTAATTTTAAAATATCCAAATTAAAAGTAATTTATGAATTGAAATGTATGTAGTAATTACCAGCTATTTCCATGCGTTTGTCTTCTCTTTCCACCATAAGGGGTCCTCCACTGTCACCCTAATAATAAGAATAAAGAGAGTGAAAAATAAAAATAAACATCTTATTAAGAATAAATACCACAACTATAGGTGTCGAGGTTGGCGTATTAGTCACTTGAGCGTAATCATTTAGCTGCATACTAGACCAGGGGTGTATGTAAGGGGAACCTTTCTTGTATAAAAAGGCCATTATGGCACTGCCCACTTCCCAAAAGGCCACCACGAATGAATAAGCAAATTCTCATGTAATAGTTTTATTATAAAATACTTGAATCTGCCATTATATTACTTGATAAGTGCTTCTAAAACTGTTTCGCATCTTTCAAAAGATTCAGCAGTGTCCTCATTGCCCTCGTTTATTACCTTTGTTAACTCAGGCAATGATTTTCTAAAAGCTGAGACTTTTCAAGTAATGATTGATAAATAGTCTCCTTCCTAAATGATAGAACTTTTTGTCTTTATTAACAGAATTGTAGTTCTTTATATTTTGAAACATTTTTCTCAACAAACTGCAGAAGGCCGCATTTCTGGTTCAAAAGGCCACATGTTGCCTTAAGGCCGCAGGTTCCCCCCACGCTTGTACTAGACAGGGGCCTTACACGACATTCGGTAGGTCACTGTCTCAGAGTGTCATTTCAACTGAGTGAATGTCTACTTGAATCTTATACATATGTACTGTTGAGTTTGTTGAGAATCTAAGTTTTATTCTTTAACTATTATAGTAATAAGTGACTCAATTTACAAAGTAACTCAGTTACTAAAACTAAGTTACTAGAATTTTTTATTTTTTTAGTAACATTACTATTGACGTCTATGGAATAGTAAAATCATGTTTGCCGTTTTTATTACTGTTTGATTGGAATAAAGTTTTGCTCTAGGCAGGGATGGTCAACATGCCCATATATAAGAGGGTTATAAGAGACAGTACCTGACAGGAGTCTTTGAGCCCTTCCATAAAGCCGGCACACATCATGTCGTCATTCAGGTGATTCGTAAGAGGGTTATAAGAGACAGTTACCTGACAGGAGTCTTTGAGCCCTTCCATAAAGCCGGCACACATCATGTCGTCAGCTATGAGATCTCGGTATAAGAGGGTTATAAGGACAGTACCTGACAGGAGTCTTTGAGCCCTTCCATTAAAGCCGGTCACATCATGTCGTCAGCTATGAGATCAGGGTATAAGCGGGTTATAAGAGACAGTACCTGACAGGAGTCTTTGAGCCCTTTCCATAACCCGGCACACATCATGTCGTCAGCAATGAGATCAGGGTATAGAGGGTTATAAGAGACAGTACCTGACAGGAGTCTTTGAGCCCTTCCATAAAGCCGGCACACATCATGTCGTCAGCTATGAGATCTCGGTATAAGAGAGTTTATAAGAGACAGTACCTGGACAGGAGTCTTTGAGCCCTTCTATAAAGCCAGCACACATCATGTCGTCAGCTATGAGATCTCGGTATAAGAGGGTTATAAGAGACAGTACCTGACAGGAGTCTTTGAGCCCTTCCATAAAGCCAGCACACATCATGTCGTCAGCTATGAGATCTCGGTATAATAGGTTTATAAGAGACAGTACCTGACAGGAGTCTTTGAGCCTTCCATAAAGCCGGCACACATCATGTCGTCAGCAATGAGATCAGGGTATAAGAGGTTATAAGAGACAGTACCTGACAGGAGTCTTTGAGCCCTTCCATAAAGCCGGCACACATCATGTCGTCAGCTATGAGATCTCGGTATAAGAGGGTTATAAGAGACAGTACCTGACAGGAGTCTTTGAGCCTTCCATAAAGCCAGCACACATCATGTCGTCAGCAATGAGATCAGGGTATAAGAGGGTTATAAGAGACAGTACCTGACAGGAGTCTTTGAGCCCTTCCATAAAGCCGGCACACATCATGTCGTCAGCTATGAGATCAGGGTGTATAAGAGGGTAATAAGGACAGTACCTGACAGGAGTCTTTGAGCCCTTCATAAAGCCAGCACACATCATGTCGTCAGCAATGAGATCAGGGTATAAGAGGATCATAAAGTGACAGTACCTGACTGGAGTCGTTTTGAGCCCTTCAAAAGCCAGCACAATCATGTCGTCAGCAATGAGATCAGGGTATAAGAGGGTTATAAGAGACAGTACCTTACAGGAGTCTTTGAGCCCTTCCATAAGCCAGCACACATCATGTCGTCAGCAATGAGATCAGGGTATAAGAGGGTTATAAGAGACAGTACTGACAGGAGTCTTTGAGCCCTTCCATAAGCCGGCACACATCTGTCGTCAGCAATGAGATCAGGGTATAAGAGGGTTATAAGAGACAGTACCTGACAGGAGTCTTTGAGCCCTTCCAAAAGCCGGCACACATCATGTCGTCAGCAATGAGATCAAGGGTATAAGAGGGTTATAAGAGACAGTACCTGACAGGAGTCTTTGAGCCCTTCCATAAAGCCGGCACACATCATGTCGTCAGCTATGAGATCTCGGTATAAGAGGGTTATAAGAGACAGACAGTACCTGACAGGACTCTTTGAGCCCTTCCATAAGCGGCACACATCATGTCGTCAGCAATGAGATCAGGGTATAAGAGGGTTATAAGAGACTGTACCTGACAGAGTCTTTGAGCCTTCCATAAAGCCGGCACACATCATGTCGTCAGCAATGAGATCAGGGTATAAGAGGGTTATAAGAGACAGTACTGACAGGAGTCTTTGAGCCCTTCCATAAAGCCGGCACACATCATGTCGTAAGCTATGAGCTCTCGGTATAAGAGGGTTATAAGAGACAGTACCTGACAGGAGTCTTTGAGCCCTTCCATAAAGCCGGCACACTCATGTCGTCAGCTATGAGATCTCGGTTATAGAGGGTTATAAGAGACAGTACCTGACAGGAGTCTTTGAACCCTTCCATAAAGCGGCACACATCATGTCGTCAGCTATGAGATCTCGGTATAAGAGGGTTATAAGAGACAGTACCTGACAGGAGTCTTTGAGCCCTCCATAAAGCCGGCACACATCATGTCGTCAGCTATGAGATCTCGGTATAAGAGGGTTATAAGAGACAGTACCTGACAGGAGTCTTTGAGCCCTTCCATAAAGCCGGCACATCATGTCGTCAGCTATGAGATCTCGGTATAAGAGGGTTATAAGAGACAGTACCTGACAGGAGTCTTTGAGCCCTTCCATAAAGCCGGCACACATCATGTCGTCAGCTATGAGATCAGGGTATAAGAGGGTTATAGAGACAGTTACTGACAGAAGTCTTTGATCCCTTCCATAAAGCCGGCAACATCATGTCGTCAGCAATGAGATCCGGGTATAAGAGGGTTATAAGAGACAGTACTGACAGGAGTCTTTGAGCCCTTCCATAAAGCCGGCACCTCATGTCGTCAGCTATGAGATTCGGTTAAGAGAATTATAAGAGACAGTACCTGACAGGAGATCTTGAGCCCTTTCCATAAAGCCAGCACAATCATGTCGTCAGCTATGAGATCTCGGTATAAGAGGGTTATAAGAGACAGTACCTGACAGGAGTCTTTTGAGCCCTTCCATAAAGCCGGCACACATCATGTCGTCAGCTATGAGATCTCGGTATTAGAGGGTTATAAGAGACAGTACCTGACAGGAGTCTTTGAGCCCTTCCATAAAGCGGCACACATCATGTCGTCAGCAATGAGATCTCGGTATTAGAGGGTTATAAGAGACAGTACCTGATGGAGTCTTTGAGCCCTTCCATAAAGCCGGCACATCATGTCGTCAGCTATGAGATTCGGTATAAGAGGGTTATAAGAGACAGTACCTGACAGGAGTCTTTGAGCCTTCCATAAAGCCGGCACACATCATGTCGTCAGCTATGAGATCAGGGTATAAGAGGGTTATAAGAGACAGTACCTGACAGGAGTCTTTGAGCCTTCCATAAAGCCAGCACACATCATGTCGTCAGCTATGAGATCAGGGTATAAGAGGGTTATAAGAGACAGTACCTGACAGGAGTCTTTGAGCCCTTCCATAAAGCCGGCAACCATCATGTCGTCAGCAATGAGATCAGGGTATATAAGAGGGTTATAAGAGACAGTACCTGACAGGAGTCTTTGAGCCCTTCCATAAAGCCGGCACACATCATGTCGTCAGCTATGAGATCTCGGTATAAGAGGGTTATAAGAGACAGTACCTGACAGGAGTCTTTGAGCCCTTCCATAAAGCCGGCACACATCATGTCGTCAGCTATGAGATCTCGGTATAAGAGGGTTATAAGAGACAGTACCTGACAGGAGTCTTTGAGCCCTTCCATAAAGCCGGCACACATCATGTCGTCAGCAATGAGATCAGGGTATAAGAGGGTTATAAGAGACAGTACCTGACAGGAGTCTTTGAGCCCTTCCATAAAGCCGGCACACATCATGTCGTCAGCAATGAGATCAGGGTATAAGAGGGTTATAAGAGACAGTACCTGACAGGAGTCTTTGAGCCCTTCCATAAAGCCGGCACACATCATGTCGTAAGCTATGAGATCTCGGTATAAGAGGGTTATAAGAGACAGTACTGACAGGACTCTTTGAGCCCTTCCATAAAGCCGGCACACATCATGTCGTCAGCAATGAGATCAGGGTATAAGAGGGTTATAAGAGACAGTACCTGACAGGAGTCTTTGAGCCCTTCCATAAAGCGGCACACATCATGTCGTCAGCTATGAGATCTCGGTATAAGAGGGTTATAAGAGACAGTACCTGACAGGAGTCTTTGAGCCCTTCCATAAAGCCGGCACACATCATGTCGTCAGCAATGAGATCAGGGTATAAGAGGGTTATAAGAGACTGTACCTGACAGGAGTCTTTGAGCCCTTCCATAAAGCCGGCACACATCATGTCGTCAGCAATGAGATCAGGGTATAAGAGGGTTATAAGAGACAGTACTGACAGGAGTCTTTGAGCCCTTCCATAAAGCCGGCACACATCATGTCGTCAGCAATGAGATCAGGGTATAAGAGGGTTATAAGAGACAGTACCTGACAGGAGTCTTTGAGCCCTTCATAAAGCCGGCACACATCATGTCGTCAGCTATGAGATCTCGGTATAAGAGGGTTATAAGAGACAGTACCTGACAGGAGTCTTTGAGCTCTTCCATAAAGCCGGCACACATCATGTCGTCAGCTATGAGATCTCGGTATAAGAGGGTTATAAGAGACAGTACCTGACAGGAGTCTTTGAGCCCTTCCATAAAGCCAGCACACATCATGTCGTCAGCTATGAGATCTCGGTATAATAGGTTTATAAGAGACAGTACCTGACAGGAGTCTTTGAGCCCTTCCATAAAGCCGGCACACATCATGTCGTCAGCAATGAGATCAGGGTATAAGAGGGTTATAAGAGACAGTACCTGACAGGAGTCTTTGAGCCCTTCCATAAAGCCGGCACACATCATGTCGTCAGCTATGAGATCTCGGTATAAGAGGGTTATAAGAGACAGTACCTGACAGGAGTCTTTGAGCCCTTCCATAAAGCCGGCACACATCATGTCGTCAGCTATGAGATCTCGGTATAAGAGGGTTATAAGAGACAGTACCTGACAGGAGTCTTTGAGCCCTTCCATAAAGCGGCACACATCATGTCGTCAGCTATGAGATCTCGGTATAAGAGGGTTATAAGAGACAGTACCTGACAGGAGTCTTTGAGCCCTTCCATAAAGCCGGCACACATCATGTCGTCAGCAATGAGATCAGGGTATAAGAGGGTTATAAGAGACAGTACCTGACAGGAGTCTTTGAGCCCTTCCATAAAGCCGGCACACATCATGTCGTCAGCAATGAGATCAGGGTATAAGAGGGTTATAAGAGACAGTACCTGACAGGAGTCTTTGAGCCCTTCCATAAAGCCGGCACACATCATGTCGTAAGCTATGAGATCTCGGTATAAGAGGGTTATAAGAGACAGTACCTGACAGGACTCTTTGAGCCCTTCCATAAAGCCGGCACACATCATGTCGTCAGCAATGAGATCAGGGTATAAGAGGGTTATAAGAGACAGTACCTGACAGGAGTCTTTGAGCCCTTCCATAAAGCCGGCACACATCATGTCGTCAGCTATGAGATCTCGGTATAAGAGGGTTATAAGAGACAGTACCTGACAGGAGTCTTTGAGCCCTTCCATAAAGCCGGCACACATCATGTCGTCAGCTATGAGATCAGGGTATAAGAGGGTTATAAGAGACAGTACCTGACAGGAGTCTTTGAGCCCTTCCATAAAGCCGGCACACATCATGTCGTCAGCAATGAGATCAGGGTATAAGAGGGTTATAAGAGACAGTACCTGACAGGAGTCTTTGAGCCCTTCCATAAAGCCGGCACACATCATGTCGTCAGCAATGAGATCAGATAAGAGGGTTATAAGAGACAGTACCTGACAGGAGTCTTTGAGCCCTTCCATAAAGCCGGCACACATCATGTCGTCAGCTATGAGATCTCGGTATAAGAGGGTTATAAGAGACAGTACCTGACAGGAGTCTTTGAGCCCTTCCATAAAGCCAGCACACATCATGTCGTCAGCTATGAGATCTCGGTATAAGAGGGTTATAAGAGACAGTACCTGACAGGAGTCTTTGAGCCCTTCCATAAAGCCAGCACACATCATGTCGTCAGCTATGAGATCTCGGTATAATAGGTTTATAAGAGACAGTACCTGACAGGAGTCTTTGAGCCCTTCCATAAAGCCGGCACACATCATGTCGTCAGCTATGAGATCAGGGTAGTAGCTAGTGTTGGTGCGACATTCCTCGTTCGACATTACAGGCAAGCTGACTTCCTTTATGGCGCACGCAGTCGGTCCACCTTCCCTCAGTGTGCCCCATCCACATATGATTCCGTTGAATCCTGCGTAGTCTTCATCTAAATAAACAGTTTACGTCAAATTATATTTATATCAATCAGGAAGAATATAACAGCAGATTTACAAGCTTAGACCATTCAGGATGTAATGACAAAGCAGTTCTGTCAAAGACATGAGAGAAGGGAGGCTTATAGTTGAAAACTCATTCTTATGGAATTTCCATTGCATAGTTTCGTATATATATGTAATTCAAAAATGAGCCGGTCCGTTAGAACAAAATACTTGAAATATTAAAGTGAGCTGTGCGTTGTTTTTACATGTTCTTATATATATATATAAAGTTTAAACCACAATGGAAAAAGGAAAACAATAGAAATAAATGCTCTGAGGCCTTTAAATTTATGTCGTCACAACATTTATTTTTATTGTTTTCCTTTTTCCATTGTGGTTTAAACTTCATTGTTTGCATCACCTGTTTTTATATTGTGTTCTTTCTGCGTATATATATATATATATATATATATATATATATATAATATAACATTTTACATAAACACGTGAAATAACGGTCAATGATCAAACCACAATATGAAATGGGGAAACAAGACTAAGATCTTTCAACCGTAACAAGCGGTCTTCGTCAGTGTTAGGTTTTTGACTCTGACGAAGACCACTTGTTACGGTTGAAAGATCTTAGTCTTTTTCCCCTCATTTCTTATTGTGGTTCAATCATATATATATATATATATATATATATATATATATATATATATATAGTGTATTTGGGGAGCAGGCCTTCATCTATACAAGTTTTGTTAAAACCTATGCCTATTTCTAATTTCACACTTTTTCGGGTTAATTTTTCCCATGATATATATATATATATATATATATTCATACTAAAAGACTTTTTCGATGAAAAACGATTCGAAGTGGACAAATAATGAAATTAAAAACACACACTTACACTTTCTAATTTTTTGAACAGGCGTCAGGATAGAGAAGAAAGGAAAGCCAAACGCACTAATAAAGAGATGGTCTTCAAACGTCTCAGAAAACTCTATCTGTCAAAGTTTAGAATGTTAATGGGTTATAAACGGTCAGGGGGGGGGGACCGCCCCGAGGGGTAAAAATAATTGCTATGGCACTGCAAACAATTTAAAGTCGAAGTACAATATGGTAGTGTGTTTATTATATAAAACATGTTGATGTAAATGCTATTTAGTTGTTCATAATTTCTATCAAGGAGTAATGATACTATCTTGGAAATGACTGCAGTGTCAAAGTGGAGCATACCTGCACTGGAGGGCAGACAGATAGGGCGAATAGTCTCCGCTATCGGCACCCTGTCGTTGAGCCGGAGCAGGGCCACGTCGTTCTTGAAGTTGAAGTAGCTAAACTGTCCAGTGATTGCTCTTATCACGAACCTCGTCTCCGGCTTGTGTTTCATTTTGCATCTGTCAAACTCTCCAAGAGTTACCTTTATCATGAACCAAACCATTCTGAAACCCGTCGGTCAAATTTAATTTAATGGTAAAAAATACTGTTACAAGCCACTGATTGTATTCAGTGCAATGGAATATGAAGAGGTCGCTTCAGTCCTGACACTCTACTGTACTTCAATTTCATTGTAGCATAATGTTATATATATTACATTATGCTATGCACAGGAGGGGGGAAAAAGTAGATATATAGTGATAAAAGAGAGAAAGCAACATATAAACAACAAACGAATGCAGAAAAATAAGTAATAAGAAGCACGTGAAATACATGTCGACTCAAATCCCTCAAGTATTCAAATTGATTTACCTTCAGCGTTAACATACTTCTCTGATTCGAAAACGAATTGTACTACTGCAAACTTATTTTTACACTCGTACTCTATATATCATCCAATGTATATTATAAAATATCCGACCCCTATATATATATAACTATATATTTAAAATATATAACTAAGTATTTATGTATATATATATAACAAAAAACTATATATATTATATTTTTATAAGATATATATATCTCACTTCGTCCTCTCTTCTAGTCTACTCCTGATGACGAACAACGAATTTAGGAAGTGTGTTTTTTATTCCTTTTTCTGTGTCGTGCTTTGTGTAATTTAAAGTTATATATATAAAGATTTCACGTGTTTATGTGAAATCTTTTTCTCGATGAAGACCATGTGCGATACAGTTGGGTTTTTGACTCTGACGAAGACCACTTGTTTCGGTTGAAAGATCTTAGTCTTGTTTTCCCATTTCATATTATGGTTTGATCATATATATAACTGAAAAAGACAACACATAAAGGACGAGAACACTTACTGGATCAATATTTTGAACAGAAATTCGTCATCAGGAAGAGAGTAGAAGGGAAGAAGAAGAAGAAGAGATAAGTGCGTTCAAGACTGTGGGTAGAAGGCGACTATTATTAATATTATTAACAGAAAACCGACCCACAAAGGACAACAAACGTTTCACAGTAAACTGTAGACACGGAGTAAAGATACGAACATACTTTCAGTCTCTAATGTTTGGTTGAACTATCATCAGGAGAGTAGAGATTGGGACATCAAGCGCACTTGCAAAGCGACGGTTAGAGACCGCCTCCAACTGTCGCTTCGCGTCCCTATCTCTACTCCCCTGATGACGGTTCAAACGAAAATTAGAACTGTAAGTGTGTTCTTCCCTTTACTCTGTATCTATAGTTTACTGCGAAACGTTATATATATATTATCAATGACCAAACCACAATAAGAAATGGGAAAACAAGACTAAGATCTTTCAACCGTAACAAGCGGTTGAAAGATCTTAGTCTTGTTTTCCCATTTCTTATTGTGGTTTGATCATTGATTGTTATTTCACGTGTTTATGGGAAATCTTTATATACATATATATATATATATTATATTTCTCAACTCCTACTGTTGCAGAAAATTAAAAATACTAGAGAAAGTGTAGGAATTGTAGCTTTGATAGTGATTGGTCTTTCATGGTCCTAGAATAGTCGGGTAGTGTAGGCTGCACGCCCTCTCGAGGTGTCTACGTTACGTTAGGTTGCAGTGGCAGTCCCTGTATATGTAGGCCAAAGATACAACACAATGACTATTCTACATTGGGAATCATACATTTTGTCTAACTCAAGTGCATTTAGATTAGGAATTTTTAACGGGTACCTGACTTTGTATAGGCTCGGGACGGACGGTTAAACACTCTCCGCGTGAAATAATCACATAGGTATTGGGTAGAGTAATAAGCAAGGGTGAGAGTGGGTATTGAATCTGGGATCTACCAGTTCAGAGGTAGCACATTGCTACAGGGCTAATATGTCCCTCTCGAGGGGCCTAAATATTAAAAGCATGAAAATCAGTGTTGACGTTTGTTACATTCCACGAAAATAAACAAATGTGATATTTTCATATAATTTGAACAATGCATTTTGAAGAGAAGTAAAATAGTCACTATTTCAAGTTCTTCAAATATATCAAGATGATCTAAGCTGGGTGGGGAAGGGTGGGGGTGTCAAAGGACAAAAGACCAAACGCTTCCACCCCTAGAGCGACACAAAAGATGAAAGCCTATAAGAGTCTTTTGAAAACAAATCATTCTTTCATAAAGAAAACTTTTATATTTTAAAGGAATTCTTTACAGCGGACATTTATCTTAATATTCTGATGGGCGACTTCTTTGCTACCTCTCAAAAACCACCTCTGCTTTTTTGCTAGTTCTTTGTGGCATATTGAAAGTTAGAATAAAGTAGAGAATAACAAGATTAATATCAATTGTTTGATAAAACAACAAACTGTTTTACTGCTTGACAATCAGATAATAATTCTCAATGATTTGACCGCTGAATAAATAGTAGTTTATTATTTACTGGACTGTTGCAGTTGCACTGACCCTTTGACGCAATGCGCAGCTGAAAGGACGTACTTGTCATTGATCAGCGTCCCGGCACAGTAGAATCTGTTGAAATACAACAGTCTCACCATCCATGGAAATTCGTTTTGATCTGTTGTCTGTCCACCAACGATTCGCGTTGCCTCGTTTCTTTCTCCACATCCTGAAAATGTTACATATTTGTTACAGTTACAGGACATATCAGATGGATGGTCATATATTATACATAATAAATATATATATTGATGAATAATATATGTATTTATATATATATTTCACTTAATAATACGAAACACGATCAAAACTGGACACAATACGAGTTCAAAATTCAAGAAGAGTAAAACACAGAGTAAGGAAACACACTTACAAACTCAAATTTTCGGGTAATCCGTCTTCAGGAGAAAAGAGAAAGGGAGACCAAGCACGTTGTAGACGCAACGGTAAGTAACCCACTTGTTTCAAAATTTGAGTTTGTAAGTGTGTTTCCTTACTCTGTGCGTTACTCTTCTTGAATTTTGAACTCATTATATATTATATATATAACTATACCAATGATCAAACCACAATATGAAATGGGAAAACAAGACTAAGATCTTTCAACCTTAACAAGCGGTCTTCGTCAGAGTCAAAAACCCAACTTGGGTTGGTCAGTTGGGTTTTTGACTCTGACGAAGACCACTTGTACGGTTGAAAGATCTTAGTCTTGTTTTCCCATTTCATATTGTGGTTTGATCATTGATTGTTATTTCACGTGTTTATGTGAAATCTTTTTATATATCTATTATATGTGTTGGTATAAATAGCCAGCATATCTTCTTTCAAACATGTATCATTAAAATGTTCCGCAGTCTCGGCATTCGCGATCTTCAGACTGAGAGATTGGAGTCTACGAACTAAATTCGTTAGACTGAATTAGCAACCTAAACCTAACTCATGATAATTGAGTGCTTAACCCTTGAATGCTGTTATTTCTGTAAACCAAGAGTATTGATTCATTTAACATAGCGATCGATAGGCTCTTTTATTGTCATAACTTCTTCAGACATCAAGGTCCCAACAACCACCAAGCAGCAATATCCCGTTATTGATCCATTCATAACATTCTTTTTCACAGTTGTAACCTTTTGGTTTAAACTATATCTTCATCAAATAATAAGGGCATTTTCCAAAGACGTCTCAGAAAATGTAACCAATACACTTACAAAAGTCACACATATTTTTAATGCCTTCATAAAATATTTATATAATTTCATAGAATATCATCTATTCGTGTTTCTTGTAAAAAGTATTTCAATAACTTCTTCATTACACCTGTGTCATTTGGCGCCACACTGTTGTAACATAGTTACTAGCAATACATATATATTAATACTCTAACAAATTAACAAATATAACAATAACTATTTGCTATCCCTGTATATTTTCAAAATAAACATGTTTGTGAAGTTAGTCAAAGACAGCTTAAAAGTTCATAACTTCGCTTCTACGTTGAATTATTAATCCATTCAAAGCTTAGATTTTAAGTTAGACATACACAATACTACTGTCAAAGTTTCAGCTTGCTAGGTCTTATAGTGGCTGAGTTTACTTATGGCAAAATTTGTTGGACAAACTGACAAACAGATAGACAACAGAACTTTTTCTAAAGGTAGATTCGGTTTCTGTAATGTATGAATCAATCAATCAATCAAAAATACTTTATTTGCAAAGATCATACAAACAGTTTTATATACATGGCATGTTGTTTCCTTTGCATTTGTTGTGGCCCTACGACCTCGCCAAGGTTTTCCTTGGGGAAGTCTTTTGGCCTAAATGTATGAAACGTAAAGATAACTTGAAATGAGTCAGTTCTAAGCATTATACAGACAAAACCTTTCTTTTATTTATTATATAGATTGTAGCGATGTTTTTAAATAAATAAAAAGAAAAACCTAACTTTTTTATCCAGTAACAAACCTAGTACTGGATGTCCAGGTTTCTTACCTTTAAAACACATGAGCGTACTTGTTTTTGTGCCAGCCGAGATGGTTTAAGAAAACAGCCTAGTTATTGATACGCCCGCTAGAGTTCACAACAATCTGTGCTCGATTCCCGCTTTCGTCCCATTTACGATTTGGCAACTCTGCCCCTAGACCCGGTAAGCTTCACAAGTTTTGCCAACACTCTCTTTCCATCACTTAGCCAACTTGCAATTATTTTATAACTGATAAATTACTATTTCCTTTATTTTCAAAAAGTAAAAGTAATTTTTTTTATTTATTTAGAAAAAAATGCTTTAAAATAGTAATTTTTGTTTTTTTTTTAATTTTCTTTAGTTTTGAAATAAATTCTTTTGATATATAATTTTTAAATAATTTACATTAAATTGGTTAAATAGGTATTTATACGACCCTTAGTAATTAAGACTTAAACAATAATTATTGCACTTTAATTCCTATCCCCCGCCCTCCCTATTCTTAACAGTGTACTAAAATATAGTAGAAGTTCAATTATTTTTAAGCCTCCCCTGTTAAATTTTTCTTTTTGCTTTTTGCCATTACTTCCAGCTATTCCTTCGTATAATAAAAAGAAAATTTTCAAAAACTTAGTTTATTTTGTGTTAACGATATGAATAATGTGTTTGAAAACCAGGTCCAAAAATTATTCCACTTTATATATATATTCGTTGAATTTATATTTTAAGGGTTTTGGTTTGGTTTTTGAATAAACTCCTTTATGATATTTGGTTTAAAATATTACCAAAGCGCTCCAAATACAAATTCAACAATTCTCTGAACAATGTTGTCAAGGAAGATAAGCATCATATATATGTATGTAATTTGTGTGGATAAGATGTAAATTCAAGTTTATATATACTATAATCTTTTAGAGCAAACATAGCACACACATATATGCGTACGTATGTTTGTGTAAAAGTTGCTTTAAAGTGGCAGCAAATCTTGATAATATGAAGAAATATTATTAAAAAACACTGCGGCTTCCACATTGATGCTATTCTTAGAGGTGCTCTTCTTTCTAATAAAGAACTTTCAAATCCTTCAAGTTTTCAAACTTAGTTCTTTCCAAAGAAGTCTTTTTATTTTAGCTTTATTTATGTTTAATGTTTGTTAGGGTTGAACTGCTTTCATTATCGCCTTGTTACTGTAATAATTGAGCTAACCGTAACCTATAGGAAGGCGGTGAGGCGAAAAACATCTCTCTAAGGAAATCATTAATATGGAAGCCGCACTGCTATGTAAAAGTGAATAAATAAATATTTACTTATTTATTAGTTGGGTTTTTGACTCTGACGAAGACCGCTTGTTACGGTTGAAAGATCTTAGTCTTGTTTTCCCATTTCTTATTGTGGTTTGATCATTGATTGTTGTTTCACGTGTTTATGTGAAATCTTTTTATAAATATATATATATATTGTTAAATAAAGCCCCATATTTGGCTTGTATCTATGTAAGAAACAGATTATGTAAGGTTATGTAAGAAACAGATACAAGCCAAATATGGAGCGTTATTTAACAATATATGTTTAAATGAAGGACTGCTTCTTAACAATGTTTTCAATTTTTCTAAATAAGATTCTCGTTATTTCGTCTACACAATAAAGCTTATTCCCTATAGTCGACATGTTTCAAATGATCAACATTCATCGTCAATGAGAGTGAATAACTTCTTGGGTGAATTTTCTGGTTCATTATATATGTAAAGCGAAGACAGTTTTTCTTCAAGTTGAAGATAAGCTGGTCGTTAATCTTGTGGGGTGAGTGGCCTCTCGGCTTAAGTTACTACTTGCAAGGGTTTTTGGATGCCCTTGATGTGAATTAAAGAGCTTTCAAATGTTGCTACTATTTTTGACCTGAATATTTAATAGTCGTTTCAGTTTTTTAATTACTACAGCTTCTAAAATTCGCATTTTATGGTGGTTACTTTCTTCTTTAACTATTTTCGTATTTGTAACCCTCTTCTCTAGGGTTAATTTTACGTTGTTTCTCTTGCATTTGCTTTTTGAGTACTTCATCCATTAAGTGCATGGTGACTCTTCTTGATAGGGAAGTGGTAGTCATACCAATGTCCGACTTTTTTTGGGTTACACAGTCCCCATTAGTACATGTATCCTCGTACACTAGATTTGCTTTCTTTAAAGACGAGTTTTTACCTTAGATATTATTTTTTTATAGCTAGGCTACTCAGGAGTGCATTTAGAGCAGGTGGTAACTAATTGTAAGCTTTAAGTATTGACATTATTTTTCTCATCCCGATCTTATACATAAATATATATATAAAAAGATTTGTTTTCTGCATCTAGTGTTCAGTTGGGTTTTTGACTCTGACGAAGACCGCTTGTTACGGTTGAAAGATCTTAGTCTTGTTTTCCCATTCTTATTGTGGTTTAATCTTTAAATATATATATAAACTTTTATATAAATAGACGTACATGTTTGTATGTAGGTTTGTGTTTGTCTGTTTGATTTAAACTTACATATACACTTCACTTAAGAACTACTGAAAGACAGTTTCAGTATATATATATATGAAGTTTAAACCACAATCGAAAAAGGAAAACAATAGAAAAAATGCTCTGAGGGATTAAAATGTATTTCATCAGAGAGCAAACAAAGTAAAAACTGTTTTTCAGTTTTTACTTTGTTTGCTCTCTGATGAAATACCCGAACATTGAAAGGCCTCAGAGCATTTTTTTCTATTGTTTTCCTTTTTCTTATTGTTTTCACGTGTTTATTTATTTATTATTTTTATTTTATTTATTTATTGTGTTTATTTTTTTATTTTATTTATTGCCATTTTTCTACATATATATATATATAAAAATTCAAAATTGAAGATAGATAGCACTGAAAGTAAAGAAACACATTTACAGACTCAAATTTTTGGGCAATCCTTCTTCAAGGGGTAAAGAGAAAGGGAGACCAAGCACGTTGTAGACACAACGGCTAGTAACAGATATATATATATATATATATCAATGATCGAACCACAATAAGAAAATGGGAAAACAGTAAGATCTTTATAACAAGCGTTTCTCAGAGTCAAACAATGACCAAGTGATGTCAGTTGTTGACTGACGAAGACCGCTTGTTACGGTTGAAAGATTTTAGTCTTGTTTTCCCATTTTCGTATTGTGGTTTGATCATTGATTGTTATTTCACGTGTTTATGTGAAATGTTTATATATATATATTGTTTTCTATGAGATGTCTGGGGAAAGAAATATGATTCGTTGAAATGGTGACCAAGAGGAGAGTAGAGTTTGTAGGTCCATGTGTGCGGTCCCAGTTACCCGCTGGGCGGGTAACAGTATACCTATTGGCGGAATAGCGGAGGCTTTGCTGGGCAGCGGGTAACTGGGACCGCACGCATGGACCTACAAACTCTACTCTCTTCTTGGTCACTATTTCAACCAATCATATTTCTATATATATATATATATATATATATATAATCCATGATTAAAAATGATTCAACAAGCTAATTAAAATAAAGCAGAGAGAAACAAACAGAATAAAAAAATACAAAAACCCAATATGACAGTTGTTATCGATTATTGGAGAGAATGATACTCTCCATAATGACGACGCATAATAAATATCGTAGTCAGTTTTGTTTTCTTCTGTGTGTTTTCATTTTGTGAGTTTTTATATAAATAAAGAAGAATAATTTTCGTTACCGCTCGTCAAACACATTATTCATATAATTTGTTTTAAAATAGTCCTAGTTAAGTTATTTTTTTTTGTAACATGCTAATTGTTTGTACCTCGGAGATTAGTCAAGATGATATTGTTATAAAAGTTCTTTTACCTCTTAAATTGTTGTTATAGCCACCAAACCGGTTTCATCCCTTGTGCATCTTCAATTTTAACTGATAATAGTAGAATTTATCTTGAGAATAAATCTAAAATTGATAATAGGAATCTCAGACACATATCGGCAATATATATTTATTCCCATCATCAGTCCCTCTTGATGATGTAGATCATGCGAAACCGGTTAGGCGGCTATAACTAAGATAAACGAGATAAGGCGAACTTTTATAGTAATATAATTTTTTATTATCTCCCTTTTTTTCTCTCCCAATTACTGTCGGCAAACACGACTGAAGGTGTGTATCTTCAAATTGATTGTTTCTCAAGTTTATTTCTGAAGTGTGGTGTGTGTGTGTTTCTCAAGTTTATTTCTGGAGTATGTTTGTGTATGTGTGTGTTTCTCAAGTTTATTTCTGAAGTGTGTTTATGTGTTGTGTGTGTGTGTGTGTGTGTGTGTGTGTGTGTGTGTGTGTGTGTGAGAGAGAGAGAGAGAGAGTGTGTATGTGTGAGAGTGTATGTGTGAGAGTGTGTGTGTGAGAGTGTGTGAGCACGTGTGTGTGTGTGTGTGTGTGTGTGTGTGTAGTGTGTGTGTGTGGTGTGTGTGTGTGTGTGTGTGTGTGTGTGTGTGTGTGAGAGTGAGAGAGAGATGAGAGAGAGAGAGAGAGAGAGAGAGAGAGAATGTGTGTGTATTGTGAGAAAGAAAGAGTGTGTGTGAGAGAGTGTGTGAGTGTGAGAGAGAGAGTGGGTGTGAGTGTGTATGTGAGAGAGAGAGAGAGAGAGAGAAGAGAGAGAGAATGTGTGTGTATGTGTGAGAGGTGTGTGAGTGTGTGTGAGAGCGTGTGTGAGTGTGTGTGTGAGAGTGAGAGAGAGAGAGAGAGTGAGAGAGTTTGAGTGTGTAGAGAGAGAGTGTGAGTGTGTGAGTGTGTGTGAGAGAGAGTGTGTGAGTGTGTCTGAGAGAGAGTGTGTGTGTGCGTGCGAGTGTTTGTGTGTGTCTGTGTTTGTGTGTGTCTGTGTTTCTGTGTATATATGTGTGATCTTTATTGAAAGTGATTTTACTACATTTTAATAAGAAGTAAAATTGTATTTTTGTAATATTTTCCCAGGAAGGCAATGGACTTGGCCCCTGCATCTCTAAGTGTTCATCTAAGAGAGTTTTGGGACTGCAGAATCACCATTTAAAATTTTAAAAATCTCAGATTATTATTAAACTTAGGCTATACTAATTCATAATAAATTATGAAAATTTTTCTGGGAGAATAATGAAAGCACTACCAATGATCTAAGGGACTCTTTCAGGGAACTGTTTGACAAGCAGAACTTTAGAACTTCCTCTAAAATTCAGTCAATTTTTTTTTAGTTTAGTCAATTTCTTTAGGCTTGATGAGAAAGTTGTGAAATTTTTTATGAGTAAACGTAACCAACTTATCTTAGGAAAGCCAACTATTCTATTTTAATAAATACTGAAGCGAATTACACAGTTCTGTTTATGTGATTTTCATTCTAATTTGATTTAGTAACATTGTTAGGCCGATTATTTTTTTTTTTACAAATATAAACTATAAACTACACGAAAACAAAAATATGCTTGTAATTATTGAACATCAGCAAAAGTTCATTATCAGGAGAATATCAGAAGAGAGATTTATTCAATTTGACATACTCGTATCGAAGTTGATAAATACACTTCACTGATTTCATCTGTTATTCTGATCTTTTCCTGATGATTAAATGTTCATGGACATATTGATCAAATTAATAGTATTTTTTAGTTTAATATGTCCCGTTGGAGTACATTTTTGCATTTTGAAATATATAAAATATACATAAGAAGAAACACATGTTATGTAGCATAACTACAACATTTCATCCCCACCGTCATCAAAGGGTTCTAATGACAAACGCAACACACATCAACTTCAACTTCAAATCATAATGCCCATAGTCCGGACCTGATTCTTACGAGGAACTCTTCTGCGTGAGGACGCCTATGATATTCTGCCCTCTGTGAAATTAAAGTAGGGACTGCGACCTCTCCAGGAAGGACGGCGGATGCGGCCAAGCGTGTTAGAGAAAACCGACGGGGAAAAGGTCTACATACACCCACATCAATAGAATTTACAGAAAGCACCAACAACCAGTATCTAATGAAATCCACTAAGCCCATAGTAAACACCGAGTTCGACGAGGTACACTTCCAAGCCAGGACGCCAAGACCTTCATCCAACTCTATTGGAAAAATAAGTAGGGACTGCGAGCCTCTCCCGGAGTGAAGGCTGAGGCGGCTGAGCAGACGGATGTGTGCTAATGAGAAACGTGTTCAACGAATAAACACCCACAACCAATAAGAAGTGCCCAAAGCAATACGTAACAGGGATTGGCTCGTCTTTTACAATGTCTATTCTGGCATTCAACATATAGATATATATATATACATATATACATGTATAGTTGTATAATGTACAATATATATATATAAATACATGTATACCGTCATTACGTTCGAAATATTGAAAAGTGAGTCTTTGTTATGTTTCTGTCTATGTGTCACAGTTTATTTATTAAGTATATATATATATATATATATATATATATATATATATATTAGTATATTTAGGAAGCAGTCCTTCATTTATACAGTTTGATTAAATAATACGCATATTTACGGTTTGATTAGTTTCCTTGTGTATTTCTCAAGGATCTGAATAATCTTCTTGTACAAACATCTAAATTGAATAGAACTTTTCCAATGGTTTCATTGTATTTACATCTTGCATTTACACTAATTTTACTATTGTCACAAACAGTCACAACTAGTACTATACTATTACTACTAACTATTATCACTACTACTATTTTCACTACTATCGAACATGTTTCGACTGCTCGTCAGTCATCTTCTGGATAAGGAGTTCTTTGCTGAGTTGTTGTATATTACTGCAGTTTTTGATCAGCTACGAGTGGTCTAATGGTGGGTTTCGGTAATCAGTTTCTGATTGGCTGGTTGTAGGGATGGAGAGGGCATGGTTATGCAGGTACTGTTATCTGGTGGCCAGCAGATGAAGTTATTGGGGCCAAGAGCTTTAGCACCCTGCTACTACTATTAAGTGAGTGTTGAGAGTCGGTTTCCTTTCTGTATTAAAATGGCTTCCAGAATTAGCAATTTTTGTGGCTCCTTTTCCTTTAGTATGATTGTTGTATTATTCACAGGTCTTCCCTTCGAATATTGGTTTTATGAATAGATTCAGCATGGTTTCGAGGAGCACCTCCGGCTAAGTGCATAGTAAGTCTCCGTGATAGGGAGTAGTAGTCATGCCAATGTACGAATTGTTACGGGTTTCACAGTCCCCGGTTCGACAAGTGTATTCGTACACTAGGCTGCTTCCTTCAACGGAGAGTCCTTGGGCTGGTTTGTTGTTCCTCATGATTAAGTTTCTTATTGTTGGGCCCTGGTATATATGTTGAGTTCTATACGATCTTGGGGGTTGGTACATTTTACATTATTCTGGATGATGTTTTTTAAAATCCTCTCGTCTGTTTTATAGTGGTCACTGAATTGATTTTTGTAATATATTTTGTGCGTGGTCCTGTAGGTTCAGTTTCTTCGTTTCGAGTTTTTTCTTGTCAGGTATTGCCGTAATATATTCTTCGAACAATCCATTGGGTACCCATTATTTATTAGCGCCTGTTTGATGGTTGCAATGTCTTGGTGGAACATCTGCCAATTAGAGGCTATCTTGAAGGTTCTTTGGATGAGGGCTTTAACAGTATTTTTCTTATAACGCAGGGGACATTCACTGTGGTAGTTGAGGAACGACATAGTGTTGGATGCTTTTCCTATACAAAGAAGTTACTGTTTGGTCAGTTGAAAAATCTATTTTAACATCTAGGAAATGAATTTTGTTTTGGATAGAAGGATCAATGGTAAATTTCAAGCATGAATTATTTTCCATGCATATTTTCTTAAGTTTAGATAGCTTTTCTGGTGTTTCCATAGTGACAAAGCAGTCGTCAATATAACGACAATATATCTGTCCTTGGGTAGTTTCCACAATTTTATTTTCTAGGTTGCACATATAGTAGTTGGCAAAGGTAACTCCCAGAGGGGATCCCATGGCCACGCCATCCGTCTGGGAGATACATTGTGCCGTCGCTATGTGTGAAGGGGCTGCCGGTTGTACATACTCTCAAAAGTTCTTCCATGAAATTTCTGCTAAATGGTGGGGGAGGTCTACTATTATTATACACGCTGTCACAAATTATTTTGATGGTCTCTTCAACTGGCACAATCGTAAAGAGAGATTCGACGTCCAAGGAAGCTACTTTTCCTTTCGGTGGATTCATTTTAATTAAGTCCAAAAAAATCATCAGTTGACGTCAGCATATATTTCGACGGCATGTAGGGTGTAATTATCTTGTTTAGTTCCTTTGACACGTGGTAAGTAGGGCTAGTTACTTGAGAGATAATTGGTCGAAGTTGATTTCCAGGTTTATGAATCTTAACTGTACCGTATATATAGTAGTAGGCTGTAGTCTCCTTTGATGGGTTTTAGCAGTTTTTTCACTTTTCCTTTGTTTGCTTTCATAATCAGTTTGTTAATAGTTGTTTTCAGTTGACTAGTTGTTTCCTAGTAATTTTCTTGAATTTGGTAGTGTCGCTCAATATTTGATCTAGTTTCCTGTCGTACTCAGAGCGATCCATAACAACAAAGGTGTTGGATTTATCAGCTCGTTCGTATAATCAAGTTCGGGTTATTTTTTAGTTGTTTGGCAGCTTCACGTAAGCTTTTGTCAAGCAGGTGGCTGGGCTTGGATCCTCTTTGCTTGGTGGCTTCAGCTCTTAATTGGTCCTGTAAGCTACTTTGCGTGGGTCACTATATTTTGTTCCTCAAGTCGGAGAATAGAGCTGTATAAAACTTCTAGTTCAAGTTTTTTTCTGAATTAAGTCAAATTTTGGGTTTATAGTGGCTACGGATTCCAAGTGATAAAAAGTTCTTCCTGTTTTTCAGTTAGGTTATGGCTTGACAGATTAACAAAGTGGGAGTTTTCTTGAGGAAGGATAATTTTCCTTTATAGAGTTTTGTTTAATTTCTTTGTAATTCGAGCTGAGACTTTCTGGTCTTCACTATCAGCAACTTGAGCAAGGTGATTAAATAAAGGACACCTGATACTGGGGTCCAGATACCAGTTCCATTAATCTTGATTTATGTTTTTCATATCCTTTTTCAGTTATATATGATTCTTCTTGATTCCTTTGTAGTTCATATTCCAAGAGTCTTTCCTATATTGCATAGTGAAATTCATTTCTCTGACTGCGGGGTCGTAAGTTCGTATATTAGTATATTTAGGAAGCAGTCCTTCATTTATACAGGTTTGATTAAATAATATCGCCATATTTACGGTTGATTAGTTTCCTTGTGTATTTCTCAAGGGATCTGAATAATCTTCTTGTACAAACATCTAAATTTGAATAGAACATTTCAATGGTTTCATTGTATTTTACATCTTGCATTTACACTAATTTTACTATTGTCATACACAGTCACAACTAGTTACTATTACTATTATTACTACTACTACTATTATCACTACTACTATTTCACTACTATCGACATGTTTCGACTGCTCGTCAGTCATCTTCTGGATAAGGAGGTTCTTTGCTGAGTTGTTGGTATTTACTGCAGTTTTTGATCAGCTACGAGTGGTCTAATGGTGGGTTTCGGTAATCAGTTTCTGATTGGCTGGTTGTAGGGATGGAGAGGGCATGGTTATGCAGGTACTGTTATTTGTGGCCAGCAGATGAAGTGTTATTGGGGCCAAGAGCTTGAGCACCCTGCTACTACTATTAAGTTGAGTGTTGAGAGTCGGTTTCCTTTCCTGTATTAATACAGGAAAGTATTTTGCCTGTATTTTTCCTGTATTTTAATACAGGAAAGGAAACCGACTCTCAACACTCAACTTAATAGTAGTAGCAGGGTGCTCAAGCTCTTGGCCCCAATAACTTCATCTGCTGGCCACCAAGATAACAGTACCTGCATAACCATGCCCTCTCCATCCCTACAACCAGCAATCAGAAACTGATTACCGAAACCCACCATTAGACCATCGTAGCTGATCAAAAACTGCAGTAAATACAACAACTCAGCAAAGAACCTCCTTATCCAGAAGATGACTGACGAGCAGTCGAAACATGTCGATAGTAGTGAAAATAGTAGTAGTGATAATAGTAAGTAGAGTAATAGTAATAGTACTAGTTGTGACTGTTGTGACAATAGTAAAATTAGTGTAAATTCAAGATGTAATAACAATGAAACCCATTGGAAATGTTCTATTCAATTTAGATGTTTGTACAAGAAGATTATTCAGATCCCTTGAGAAATACACAAGGAAACTAATCACCCGTAAATATGGCGTATATTTAATCAAACCTGTATATATATATATATAGATGTATATATTCAATGATCAAACCACAAAACACTAAACAGGTTAGTTTTCTCTAAAGTCAAATTCACCATTCCAATTTTACAACACAGTAACATAGTATATCAAATTAAATGTAACGACTGTGACTCAAATTATATAGGGCGAACCAGCCAGTATTTATCAAGCAGGATATCTCAACATAAAACAGACATCACAGGACAAAAAATAACATGCTCTTTAGCAAAACACGCAATCACCCAAAAACACAACTTCGATTTTCAAAACCCCGTTATAATCGACAAATAAAAACATTTGCTGAAAAGACTAGTAAAAAATAATCCATATAGAAAGAACCACAAACACATGGAACTCAAGAACAGAATAGAAAAATTCAGTAAAATATACACAAACACTTTTTCATAATCAAACAGACAAGCGTAAGGACACAGCACTTAATTTTGCAAAACCGTATAAAACAAGTAAACACTGGGTCTTCCAAACACACAGCAAGGAACATAACAAAAATGCAACCTCCAGGACAATGTGGAGCCCTAGCAACTGTCCGTTATTATTTAATATGTAGAGAAGTTTATACAAATGGAAAAACCAAGGATACACAACAGACTTCTCAGGTAAACAAATTTAAATCTCTGGAAATTCTTATCAAGATAATACAAAACCAGACTGGAATACGTAAATCCATAGTTTATCTTTTTTGTTACTTATTAGCAAACAATAGACCTAATGTAGTCGTAAAAATTACGCTCAATGTATTAACTTTTAGCCCTGAGGAGGACATAAATTATGTCGAAACGTTGGTGAAGAAGCGTTTTTTAATATCCAGACCAAAACCCTCAAAAATCTCAAACCTGTGAATAAAGAGTGTCAAGAGACAAACAGCATGATGAATATTTGTGATATATATATACATATAAAGTACAAAAAACGTACGAAAACCATTAAGATGAATATTTTGAACAACAGTTCGTCATCATGAGAATAAAAAAAGAAGAGAAAAAGATGAAAAATAAGAAGAAGAAATGGAATTTCAACTCAGCTTTATAAAAACTAAAAAGAAAACAATAACAGAGAACTAAACAGAACATATAGTGAGAATGATATTCAAAAACAACAGATCATATCACCAAGTAAGAATTTTTTTATTAAAAAAATTCTTACTTTTGACTATGAAAAAGATTTTTCATATATATATATGAAAAAGTATCGACCGTGAAATAGAAACAAAATTAAAGTTTATCAGGGAGAAAAGAATTTGAAAGGGGAGGGGGAGGAGTGTTTTCAGTCTGTTTAATCAAAAACCGAGTGAGATTTTGAAGAAAAACACTGCTTGAAGGACTGGGAGAAGACTTTACGCAAATCTACATGGATGACATCATAGTGTTCAGTAAGTCAATAGAAGAGCATAAGGAACATGTTACAAGGGTGCTGAAAAGAATAAGGGACTTTGGCTTAAAGGTAGCGATGGATAAAACCCGCTTATATCAAAAAGAGGTTAGATTTATGGGGCACCTTATCTCAGGTGAAGGAGTAAGACCCGACCCTAAGAAGGTTGAAGCAATAGATCGATTACCCTATCCAAAGGGACCCAAAGACATCAGGGCTTTTCTAGGTATGATAGGTTTCTATAGAAGGTACGTAAAGGACTTTGCAGCAATCACGAACCCCTTGACGGACAGTTTAAAGAAAGGAAAGAAGTTTATACAAACAGAAGATCTAAGAGAAGCAGTGGAGCAGTGTAAGAAGGCGTTGCGGGGCCCGCTGTTGCTCCAATTTCCTGACCTAAACAAACCATTCATTGTAATGACAGATGCCAGTCAAGAAGCTATCGGGGGAGTCTTGATGCAGGAAACTATCCAGGGAGAGCGACCAATAGCCTACGCCAGCAGAAAATTATCACCAGCAGAAAAAAGGTATAGCACAATAGAAAGGGAAATGTTAGGCATAGTGTGGACTGTAGAACATTTCCGACCCTACCTTTTTGCGGCTGAGTTCACTATTAGAACAGATCATAGGCCCCTAATGTGGATCGGGAATTTAAAGGAGACGTCAGCCCGGATAGCAAAGTGGAAAGAAAGGATAGCTGCATACAACTTCAGGGTCCAGCACGTAAAGGGCGTTGATAATCAAGTAGCCGACTGTTTGTCCAGAAACGTCAACGTCATTACGAGAAGTAGTACGAGAGAGCCAAGTACCTCCAGGGACGTGCGAGAGTTCTTCGCCAACTGGACACCAGACGCAGATGAAGACCAAGAACAACGAAATGGACCGGAAGCTGAGATTAGTCAGGATATAATAAACAACAAGAGAAATCAAATAATTATAAAAGACGACACAGAAGAAATAATAAACACCCAATTGCACAAATATGGCCACTTAAAAATAAATATTATTACAGGAGGAACGAAAGCGAACAACGAACAATTAAGTACAGTCATAAACCAACTAACAGTGCCAGGAAAGGTATACCATTTCTTTATAGAATCACAAGAACTTGAAAATAGACTACTCCGACTAATTCAGGAAAGAGAGCTGAGACAAGGAGCTCATTTCATAATCTGTAAGAACCAGGTAGAAACGGTAGAAGACGAAGAGCAGCAGAAAGAGGTCATCCTAAATTATCACAGGGGAAAAACCAACCATCGTGGTGTCACAGAGACCCTTAAACATCTACAGAGGTCGCATTACTGGCTCCAAATGGGCAAGAGGATAGCCCAAGTGATAAAGGACTGTGAAATATGCAAAAGGAGGAAGTATGAAAGAGTACCACTTGTACCTCCATTATTACAAAGTCAGACGCCCGAGGGACCCTTTGAGGAGCTAGAAATTGATATATTTACATACGACGGAAACAAATATTTAACAACAATAGATAGACTAACTAACGAAGTTAGCCTCAGCATGGCCACTAACAAGTAAATCAAGTGAAAGTACAGAAGAGGCATTGCTGTCGTATTTGGCCACGTTTGACTGCCCGAGAACGATCTATATGGACAGAGGGCGAGAGTTCAACAACGTTAAAATAAAAACCCTGTTAAAAGAATTCAATATAAACCCCCATTGGTGTACACCGGGTCATCCAAGGTCCCACGGAGCAATAGAGAGACTACATAACACTCTAACGGAACACTTGCAGTTATTGGCTGATGCAAAAAACATAAGGGTCATGTGGCAATGGCCAGAGCGGTCCTAGCATACAACAGTAGTATTCACTCGACCACAGAGGCAACACCATTTGAATTGCGGAAAAAGGAAGCGGATCCACAAAGGTTACATAATAGAGTCAAAGCAGCAAAAGAAAGATGGACCAAGCAATATAATCAAAGGAAAGCAGAAGAAACAGTAGGGTTGATACAAGAAGGGGACTTCGTATATAAACTGAATAGGCAGAAGCGAAGGAAATCGGACCCGAGATACGTAGGGCCATACGAAGTACTCGCAACGTTACCACGGTACAGAGCACAGATATGGAGGATAGGAACGGACACCCTGAAACAAGAAATAGTTCATTTTCAGGAACTGCGACGGGTGAGAAGGAAAATCCCACCAATGGTGCGAACGATATAGTGTAGTTATGTTGTGTTTACCTTTGTTAATTTTGTTATTTTTGTTTTGTACAAATAATCATAGAAGTTCATCTTTTGTTATTTCTGTAATTTCTATAAACAATGTTAATTCAGTTACTTGTGTGGACGTCATTTTATTTTTGAATGTTAAAACATTATATTCATTTCTTATGTTTAGAGTCAAGTTTTGTTTTGTTATTTTATGATATAACTCAGACACTTGTACGGAGAGCATTGTTGATAAGGACTGGGAGGGGGCAGTAATGCCGGCCCGCGAGAGACGCCGGCCCGCGAGAGACTAGAGGGTTGAAGTCCGTATCAACATTGCCTCTCCTATAAACAGAAGGAGCTGACTAATAAACTCGATTCTTGTCTTCAATCACGTGCGAGCTAGTTTATTTAAATTCCTTTTTTTTAAAAACCTATTCATTACCGGACACGCGTAACTTATATATATATATGAGTATCAGTTTCCTTCTCAACGCGAGTACTTCGCACTTCTTCCCGATGACGACGGATGTCGAAATATCAAAGTGAGTTCTGTAGTGTCTTTCTGTGTTCTTTTCTCTGTGTTAAAGTGTATATATATATGTATTTAGTCGTCATTTTTTCTGAAATTCAGGTCTTATTGAATAAGATGGTCCATTAATTCTTTGTCTATGAGATTTAGTCCAATGTTATCAAGTTTGCGTGAATGAATGAATAAATCATTTATCAGGGGAGCTCAGGCCTTTGCATGCATTACGGGGTTAGCTGTACGGGTTGGACTAAGTCCCTCTCTCTTTAAGCTATTACATCCTTTGCATAATATATCAGACCTCACGGCTAATTACTGTAGTCAAACTAAACTATATTTAATGAATTTCAATGCTTTAATAACATCTTGTGTCCTAAAGTTAAGTAATAATGATAGGATTATTATTATTGATATTATTAATATGGTTGTGATAGTGACAATACCCGTAGGGTCAGCTGGCATGCATACTGCAGGTGAGGGTGTAGTGAATTCCAGGGCTCAAATTCATTTATCACTAGTTTTACATACAGTTTCATTCACAGATCCGTTCAGTATCTCGTTCGTTCTCTCTTAGGTGGATCTTTTTCCGTTGTTGCTAGAGGTGGTTATAGGTGGTTATAGGTGGTCATGATGAGCGGTTATCACTAGATACTGAACGACCCACGTGAGCAGCTCAGTATCTAGTGATACACAAAAGTGTATTCATAGCACACTAACTGTGTTTTATTGTGTGGCTGTAACGATGAGAACGTTATTATAAAGTCTGGGAAACATATGAAGACATATATAGACAAATAAATGTTATTTTTAATTAAAAACTTCACCGGCAGGAATACCTCTGGCTAGTCCATCTTTGTTTTTTCTATAATACTCATAAGTTTATTTTACTCTTAAAATTATAGAGTTACGTAAGTGATTTCAGTTCTTTTGAATTACTATGTTTAATTTGTTTTTTTAACACTCTTTTATTCACTATATATATATATATATATATAAGTATATAAGTAAAAGTTGTCATCACTTGTTAAAGTTTAGAACTTTAGAGAGAAAATAAGTACTTTTAATCAGAATTTGTCAGTCTATGATGGGGAATATTAAAAATTCTGTTTGAGTCTAACTCTTCTTAGCAAAAAGACTAATAACTTTAAAATTTGGTTTTAGTTTATGAATAAATACTTTTTCTAAAAACAAATAACTCAAGTATTAAGTTTTGAATACTTCAAGAATTCTATAAAACAGCATATTTTGATATTACGGTGCTTTGGGAATTTCATATTAAAACCCTGCTCAGACATTACATGGGTGAACGTAAAATGATGAGAATAATAATTAATTTGACGTTTTTTTTTCTTGCTTAAAGTCTAACTTATCTCATATTTTATCTCTTATGCATTGAAGATTATATGCTAGGGGTTCACAGCCTCCCCTATAGGGGCCCATTCACCCCTATTACCATTCCCCCCCCCCCCCCTCTTCTTTCCAAGGTAGTATATACACTTTTACAACTTTACATTGTTTACACTATGTTTACTCTATAATAACATCTTGTGTCCTAAAGTTAAGTAATAATGATAGGATTATTATTATTGTTATAGTAAACTGGTTGTGATAGTGATAATACCCATAGGGTCAGCTGGCATGCATACTGCAGGTGAGGGTGTAGTGAATTCCAGGGCTCAAATTCATTTATCACTCTAAATGAATTACATTTATTTTCATTTCATAAATTAAATTTATTGTTGGATATATAATATATCAATTCAATCAATATAGTATTTTTTAATCTATAGTTAAGAGGTCAATATATAATAGCTAATACATTAGAGTGAAATCACTGTGGTCACAATTCACCTCCTGAAAACCCAAAATTCGCCCGGACGAAATCGACCTGACATGGTAAATTGAAAAGTAGCATTCTTTTTAGTTAGAATTACTAAATAAGATCTATATAACTGTAACAAGTTGAGAATTCAAACACGAGGTCATCTCCTTTTTGAATCATCTACTAGATTTATAAAGAGATCTCTTAAGAGCGTCAATAACTTAAAAAGAACTGGCTTCAAGTGAAATTACCTTATCTTAAATCTATATAATGGTCTATAAAAATCTATAACATTGGCCTTGAACTAATGTTAATTTTAACTGGTTAATTAGTAGTAAATTAATCCATCCATTACAGCAAGTGTTATTTTGATTATATATATATATATATATATATACAATTAAAAGAAACGGTCCAGCGGACTTTTTTAAAAAAATAAATTCAAAACGAAGGAAACACACAGAAAGACACAGACATAACTCACATCGAAATATTGATGTGAGTTATGCCTGTGTCTTTCTGTGTGTTTCCTTCGTTTTGAATTTATATATTTATATATATATTATATATATATATATATATATATAGTATAGAAATAAATCAAAAACCTAAAAACATATGCAATATTTTTAGAACAATACCGGTCCTTGTAAAATTACTTTATTTGTTAAATAAAAAATGAACTAAATTAAAACAAGGTTTAATTGAGTTTCAAGGAATATGTATATTTCATGTTTACTTTATGAATATTTAATTAAAAGGAAATTTACAAGTGTTTAAGACTTAAAGTTAAGAAATATAATTTGAGGAAAAGCAAGCAATAGGAAATCTGTGCACTAGGAAGCAATGCATTAAGGTGGGCGGGTGAGATATATTGAGGGCAAACATGCAATAGCTATTGGATCGGACGTGCTTCCAGGTCAGGGACCAGGGTTAAATATGCACTGTCAAGTCGACTACGGATCATTAAACATTGCTTCTATAGGAATCGGCTTTACCACATGGAATGCTGTAAGGTTAATTACACGTAAGGGCACATAAACATCCAAAGTAATGCTACTAATACATTGTACTGCAGATACACTCTAATATATCTATATATACAATGATCAAACCACAATATGAAAATGGGAAAACAAGACTAAGATCTTTCAACCGTAACAAGCTGAAATCTTTTTCACATTTACACATTTAACAATGTGAAATCTTTTTATATATATACACACACACATAACGTATATACACTTATACACACACATATATATAAACCACATATACACATATTATTAGTCTCACATAAATATAGACACACTATCATACATATATACATATCAATGATCAAACCACAATACGAAATGGGAAAAGAGACTAAGATCAAGTAAAGTTCAACTGAGCTGGGTCAGTTGAGTTCTGACTCTGACGAAGACCGCTTGTGACGGTTCAAAGATCTTACTTAGTCTTTTTTCCCATCATATGTTGTTTGATCATATATATATATATATATATATATACATAGAGATACACTTAATTACAGATACAACTAGAGAACACAAAAACACTAAAACAGGACTAACACTCACGATTCTTGATCATTTCGGTTGTCTTGCCGTCTACAGGAGAGGTGAAAAGAAAAAGGAGAAACAACGAAGGAGCGGAGACGTGAATGCGTCCACCGACCGATACCAACACTTATACATACACAACACACACACACATACACATCACATATATGCATATTATCGGCCTTACATAAATATAGACATTCTCTCATACATATACACTTACACATAGAACATATACAATTTTAGTTTCATATATGTCTCATATATTATTAGCCTCACATAAAAATAGACAAAAAGCTAAATTAAATTGTATTCTTTACGTTAGGTAGACAGGATAGGTTACCTTTACGAGGATAGGTAAACAGCACTAGTACTGCAAAAAACCATAAAAACGTTGAGATTAAATAGTGTAAAGTTTGATATTCTTGGAATCCGTTGAATATTGGTGTTCACGTTTGGAGTGACTGAACTGCAGCGATAGCCTTTCTATGGCTATTGGACTAGAAGGATCATCTGTTGAGAGGGTCGACCTTGGTGAAGCTCGCTTCAAGCTCTTTCTAGTCTATTGATCCATTAAGTCGTTTAGAAATATATCTCTTGGAGGCTAATTATTCTTAGGTTGTTATAGCAGTAGTCAAGGAATAATGTCCTCTCGAGTAGTTGGAAAGTTTATATATTTTTTATATTGTTCTTCTCCTTGAAGTTTTAGTTTCCCATCTAGGATGCATTACTCCAATCACTTTTCTTATTAAGTGTTTACCCCTAAACAGCTTGCACTGAGGAGACTATAAACATTACCAAATTTATATGTCATCTAAAAATTTTTACTTTGCAATAAGTAAATTCGATATTGAGATTTCAACGGATTTACAATATTTGAGGTCACCACCAAAGTATATTGTATTTTTGAAGTGTGTGTGTGTGTGTGTGTGTGTGTGTGTGTGTGTGTGTGTGTGTGTGTGTGTGTGTGTGTGTGTGTGTGTGAGTGTGTGTGTGTGTGAGTGAGTGTGTGTATGTGTGAGTGAGTGTGTGTGTTTTTTTTTGAAAATATCTTTATTGCATATGCTCCACTTACATGTTCTTACATGTTCTTTTGAACTTTGATTACAATAGAATATTCAATTTTGTTTTTTTTTATATTTACACATCAAACTGAGTGTGTGTGTGTGTGAGTGTGAGTGTGTGTGTGAGTGAGTGAGTGTGTGTGTGAGTGTGGTGTGTGTGTGTGTGTGTGTGTGTATGCGGTTTTTTTTATACGCTTATTCTGCATGTACCATACAAATATGACATGCATGTTGTTCCTTTACATGTGTGAGTGTGTGTGTGTGTGTGTGTGTGTGTGTGTGTGGTGAGAGAGAGAGAGAGAGAGAGAGAGAGTGAGATAGGGCGGGGGATTGTGTATCCAAAAGTTTGTCGCTTTGCTACAGATCACAGTTTCATAGAAAAAATGTAGATTTTACCCTAAAATGACCATATAAATTAGATGTGCCCTATTGTTTTTGGGCAATATTGAATCATTGGAAAGTCACTATTTTTTAGTCAAAACATAATTTTATAGAACATTTTTTTCTCATAAAATATTAACTTCAAAGTGTTAGGATTATTATAAAATTAACAGAAGGAATACTCAATAAAACATATGTTTTAAAAACAACTCAAAAGGTATGATATCAACAACATGTTAAAGTGTTTACATATGATTGATTCTGACACAGCTTGTAAACATGATACACGTCACACTATTTGATAATATTTCTCAAAGTTACAGTAATGGAAAGAGACATTATAGTATATTTTATGATTTAAAAACAAATTTTTTTTTTTGAGCTAAAGGGAAAATAAGATCATTTACGACCCGATAATTAGTGGTGATCACTCAAAACATGTTTACTATTGGAAATATATTACATTGTAGAGACGAAATCAGAAGAGTGTTATTTATGGAGATTGGAAGGGTGATGAGGAAGCAAATGTCTGCCAAATACGGTTATATCTTTAATAATGTATATATTCAACAACGTATGCTATTAACATTTTAATATATATATATATATATATATAATATATATATATATATATTGTAAAAGACGAGCCAATCCCTGTTACGTATTGCTTTGGGCACTTCTTATTGGTTGTGGGTGTTTATTCGTTGAACACGTTTCTCCTTAGCACACTCCGTCTGCTCAGCCGCCTCAGCCTTCACTCCGGGAGAGGGCTCGCAGTCCCTACTTAATTTTCCAATAGAGTTGGATGAAGGTCTTGGCGTCCTGGCTTGGAAGTGTACCTCGTCGAACTCGGTGTTTACTATGGGCTTAGTGGATTTCATTAGATACTGGTTGTTGGTGCTTTCTGTAAATTCTATTGATGTGGGTGTATGTAGACCTTTTCCCCGTCGGTTTCCTTAACACGCTTGCCGCATCCGCCGTCCTTCCTGGAGAGGCTCGCAGTCCCTACTTTAATTTCACAGAGGGCAGGAATGGCATAGGCGTCCTCACGCAGAAGAGTTCCTCGTAAGAATCTGGTCCGGGCTATGGGCATTATGATTTGAAGTTGAAGTTGAGTGTGTGTGGCGTTTGTCATTAGACCCCTTTACTGCAGTGTTTTCTTGAAGAATGCGTGGCGCCTTCCTCGTGTCGTTGCGACCGGTTTCGACCGTTCCTCGGTCATTCTCAAGCTGGTGGGTGTAGTTCCTGGCTGGATTGTGCGTTATTATATGTTGAATGCCAGATTAGACATTGTAAAAGACGAGCCAATCCTGTTACGTATTGCTTTGGCACTTCTTATTGGTTGTGGGTGTTTATTCGTTGAACACGTTTCTCCTTAGCACACTCCGTCTGCTCGGCCGCCTCAGCCTTCACTCCGGGAGAGGGCTCGCAGTCCCTACTTAATTTTCCAATAGAGTTGGATGAAGGTCTTGGCGTCCAGGCTTGGAAGTGAACCTCGTCGAACTCGGTGTTTACTATGGGCTTAGTGGATTTCATTAGATACTGGTTGTTGGTGCTTTCTGTAAATTCTATTGATGTGTGTATGTAGACCTTTTCCCCGTCGGTTTCTTAACACGCTTGGCCGCATCAGCCGTCCTTCCTGGAGAGGGCTCGCAGTCCCTACTTTAATTTCACAGAGGGCAGGAATGGCATAGGCGTCCTCACGCAGAAGAGTTCCTCGTAAGAATCTGGTCCGGGCTATGGGCATTATGATTTGAAGTTGAAGTTGAGTGTGTGTGGCGTTTGTCATTAGACCCCTTTACTGCAGTGTTTTCTTGAAGAATGCGTGGCGCCTTCCTCGTGTCGTTGCGACCGGTTTCGACCTTCCAAGCCAGGACGCCAAGACCTTCATCCAACTCTATTGGAAAATTAAGTAGGGACTGCGAGCCCTCTCCCGGAGTGAAGGCTGAGGCGGCTGAGCAGACGGATGAGTGCTAAGGAGAAACGTGTTCAACGAATAAACACCCACAACAAATAAGAAGTGCCCAAAGCGAGAAACGTAACAGGGATTGGCTCGTCTTTTACAATGTCTAATCTGGCATTCACATATAATAACGCACAATCCAGCCAGGAACTACACCCACCAGCTTGAGAATACCGAGGAACGGTCGAAACCGGTCGCAACGACACGAGGAAGGCGCCACGCATTCTTCAAGAAAACACTGCAGTAAAGGGGTCTAATGACAAACGCCACACACACTCAACTTCAACTTCAAATCATAATGCCCATAGCCCGGACCAGATTCTTACGAGGAACTCTTCTGCGTGAGGACGCCTATGCCATTCCTGCCCTCTGTGAAATTAAAGTAGGGACTGCGAGCCCTCTCCAGGAAGGACGGCGGATGCGGCCAAGCGTGTTAAGAAACCGACGGGGAAAAGGTCTAACATACACCCACATCAATAGAAATTTACAGAGAAGCACCAACAACCAGTATCTAATGAAATCCACTAAGCCCATAGTAAACACCGAGTTCGACGAGGTACACTTCCAAGCCAGGACGCAAGACCTTCATCCAACTCTATTGGAAATTAAGTAGGGACTGGCGAGCCCTCTCCCGGAGTGAAGCTGAGGCGGCTGAGCAGACGGAGTGTGCTAAGGAGAAACGTGTTCAACGAATAAACACCCACAACCAATAAGAAGTGCCCAAAGCAATACGTAACAGGGATTGGCTCGTCTTTTACAATGTCTAATCTGGCATTCAACATATAATAACGCACAATCCAGCCAGGAACTACACCCACCAGCTTGAGAATGACCGAGGAACGGTCGAAACCGGTCGCAACGACACGAGGGAAGGCGCCACGCATTCTTCAAGAAAACACTGCAGTAAAGGGTTCTAATGACAAACGCAACACACATCAACTTCAACTTCAAATCATAATGCCCATAGTCCGGACCTGATTCTTACGAGGAACTCTTCTGCGTGAGGACGCCTATGATATTCTGCCCTCTGTGAAATTAAAGTAGGGACTGCGACCTCTCCAGGAAGGACGGCGGATGCGGCCAAGCGTGTTAGAGAAAACCGACGGGGAAAAGGTCTACATACACCCACATCAATAGAATTTACAGAAAGCACCAACAACCAGTATCTAATGAAATCCACTAAGCCCATAGTAAACACCGAGTTCGACGAGGTACACTTCCAAGCCAGGACGCCAAGACCTTCATCCAACTCTATTGGAAAAATAAGTAGGGACTGCGAGCCTCTCCCGGAGTGAAGGCTGAGGCGGCTGAGCAGACGGATGTGTGCTAATGAGAAACGTGTTCAACGAATAAACACCCACAACCAATAAGAAGTGCCCAAAGCAATACGTAACAGGGATTGGCTCGTCTTTTACAATGTCTATTCTGGCATTCAACATATAGATATATATATATACATATATACATGTATAGTTGTATAATGTACAATATATATATATAAATACATGTATACCGTCATTACGTTCGAAATATTGAAAAGTGAGTCTTTGTTATGTTTCTGTCTATGTGTCACAGTTTATTTATTAAGTATATATATATATATATATATATATATATATATATATATTAGTATATTTAGGAAGCAGTCCTTCATTTATACAGTTTGATTAAATAATACGCATATTTACGGTTTGATTAGTTTCCTTGTGTATTTCTCAAGGATCTGAATAATCTTCTTGTACAAACATCTAAATTGAATAGAACTTTTCCAATGGTTTCATTGTATTTACATCTTGCATTTACACTAATTTTACTATTGTCACAAACAGTCACAACTAGTACTATACTATTACTACTAACTATTATCACTACTACTATTTTCACTACTATCGAACATGTTTCGACTGCTCGTCAGTCATCTTCTGGATAAGGAGTTCTTTGCTGAGTTGTTGTATATTACTGCAGTTTTTGATCAGCTACGAGTGGTCTAATGGTGGGTTTCGGTAATCAGTTTCTGATTGGCTGGTTGTAGGGATGGAGAGGGCATGGTTATGCAGGTACTGTTATCTGGTGGCCAGCAGATGAAGTTATTGGGGCCAAGAGCTTTAGCACCCTGCTACTACTATTAAGTGAGTGTTGAGAGTCGGTTTCCTTTCTGTATTAAAATGGCTTCCAGAATTAGCAATTTTTGTGGCTCCTTTTCCTTTAGTATGATTGTTGTATTATTCACAGGTCTTCCCTTCGAATATTGGTTTTATGAATAGATTCAGCATGGTTTCGAGGAGCACCTCCGGCTAAGTGCATAGTAAGTCTCCGTGATAGGGAGTAGTAGTCATGCCAATGTACGAATTGTTACGGGTTTCACAGTCCCCGGTTCGACAAGTGTATTCGTACACTAGGCTGCTTCCTTCAACGGAGAGTCCTTGGGCTGGTTTGTTGTTCCTCATGATTAAGTTTCTTATTGTTGGGCCCTGGTATATATGTTGAGTTCTATACGATCTTGGGGGTTGGTACATTTTACATTATTCTGGATGATGTTTTTTAAAATCCTCTCGTCTGTTTTATAGTGGTCACTGAATTGATTTTTGTAATATATTTTGTGCGTGGTCCTGTAGGTTCAGTTTCTTCGTTTCGAGTTTTTTCTTGTCAGGTATTGCCGTAATATATTCTTCGAACAATCCATTGGGTACCCATTATTTATTAGCGCCTGTTTGATGGTTGCAATGTCTTGGTGGAACATCTGCCAATTAGAGGCTATCTTGAAGGTTCTTTGGATGAGGGCTTTAACAGTATTTTTCTTATAACGCAGGGGACATTCACTGTGGTAGTTGAGGAACGACATAGTGTTGGATGCTTTTCCTATACAAAGAAGTTACTGTTTGGTCAGTTGAAAAATCTATTTTAACATCTAGGAAATGAATTTTGTTTTGGATAGAAGGATCAATGGTAAATTTCAAGCATGAATTATTTTCCATGCATATTTTCTTAAGTTTAGATAGCTTTTCTGGTGTTTCCATAGTGACAAAGCAGTCGTCAATATAACGACAATATATCTGTCCTTGGGTAGTTTCCACAATTTTATTTTCTAGGTTGCACATATAGTAGTTGGCAAAGGTAACTCCCAGAGGGGATCCCATGGCCACGCCATCCGTCTGGGAGATACATTGTGCCGTCGCTATGTGTGAAGGGGCTGCCGGTTGTACATACTCTCAAAAGTTCTTCCATGAAATTTCTGCTAAATGGTGGGGGAGGTCTACTATTATTATACACGCTGTCACAAATTATTTTGATGGTCTCTTCAACTGGCACAATCGTAAAGAGAGATTCGACGTCCAAGGAAGCTACTTTTCCTTTCGGTGGATTCATTTTAATTAAGTCCAAAAAAATCATCAGTTGACGTCAGCATATATTTCGACGGCATGTAGGGTGTAATTATCTTGTTTAGTTCCTTTGACACGTGGTAAGTAGGGCTAGTTACTTGAGAGATAATTGGTCGAAGTTGATTTCCAGGTTTATGAATCTTAACTGTACCGTATATATAGTAGTAGGCTGTAGTCTCCTTTGATGGGTTTTAGCAGTTTTTTCACTTTTCCTTTGTTTGCTTTCATAATCAGTTTGTTAATAGTTGTTTTCAGTTGACTAGTTGTTTCCTAGTAATTTTCTTGAATTTGGTAGTGTCGCTCAATATTTGATCTAGTTTCCTGTCGTACTCAGAGCGATCCATAACAACAAAGGTGTTGGATTTATCAGCTCGTTCGTATAATCAAGTTCGGGTTATTTTTTAGTTGTTTGGCAGCTTCACGTAAGCTTTTGTCAAGCAGGTGGCTGGGCTTGGATCCTCTTTGCTTGGTGGCTTCAGCTCTTAATTGGTCCTGTAAGCTACTTTGCGTGGGTCACTATATTTTGTTCCTCAAGTCGGAGAATAGAGCTGTATAAAACTTCTAGTTCAAGTTTTTTTCTGAATTAAGTCAAATTTTGGGTTTATAGTGGCTACGGATTCCAAGTGATAAAAAGTTCTTCCTGTTTTTCAGTTAGGTTATGGCTTGACAGATTAACAAAGTGGGAGTTTTCTTGAGGAAGGATAATTTTCCTTTATAGAGTTTTGTTTAATTTCTTTGTAATTCGAGCTGAGACTTTCTGGTCTTCACTATCAGCAACTTGAGCAAGGTGATTAAATAAAGGACACCTGATACTGGGGTCCAGATACCAGTTCCATTAATCTTGATTTATGTTTTTCATATCCTTTTTCAGTTATATATGATTCTTCTTGATTCCTTTGTAGTTCATATTCCAAGAGTCTTTCCTATATTGCATAGTGAAATTCATTTCTCTGACTGCGGGGTCGTAAGTTCGTATATTAGTATATTTAGGAAGCAGTCCTTCATTTATACAGGTTTGATTAAATAATATCGCCATATTTACGGTTGATTAGTTTCCTTGTGTATTTCTCAAGGGATCTGAATAATCTTCTTGTACAAACATCTAAATTTGAATAGAACATTTCAATGGTTTCATTGTATTTTACATCTTGCATTTACACTAATTTTACTATTGTCATACACAGTCACAACTAGTTACTATTACTATTATTACTACTACTACTATTATCACTACTACTATTTCACTACTATCGACATGTTTCGACTGCTCGTCAGTCATCTTCTGGATAAGGAGGTTCTTTGCTGAGTTGTTGGTATTTACTGCAGTTTTTGATCAGCTACGAGTGGTCTAATGGTGGGTTTCGGTAATCAGTTTCTGATTGGCTGGTTGTAGGGATGGAGAGGGCATGGTTATGCAGGTACTGTTATTTGTGGCCAGCAGATGAAGTGTTATTGGGGCCAAGAGCTTGAGCACCCTGCTACTACTATTAAGTTGAGTGTTGAGAGTCGGTTTCCTTTCCTGTATTAATACAGGAAAGTATTTTGCCTGTATTTTTCCTGTATTTTAATACAGGAAAGGAAACCGACTCTCAACACTCAACTTAATAGTAGTAGCAGGGTGCTCAAGCTCTTGGCCCCAATAACTTCATCTGCTGGCCACCAAGATAACAGTACCTGCATAACCATGCCCTCTCCATCCCTACAACCAGCAATCAGAAACTGATTACCGAAACCCACCATTAGACCATCGTAGCTGATCAAAAACTGCAGTAAATACAACAACTCAGCAAAGAACCTCCTTATCCAGAAGATGACTGACGAGCAGTCGAAACATGTCGATAGTAGTGAAAATAGTAGTAGTGATAATAGTAAGTAGAGTAATAGTAATAGTACTAGTTGTGACTGTTGTGACAATAGTAAAATTAGTGTAAATTCAAGATGTAATAACAATGAAACCCATTGGAAATGTTCTATTCAATTTAGATGTTTGTACAAGAAGATTATTCAGATCCCTTGAGAAATACACAAGGAAACTAATCACCCGTAAATATGGCGTATATTTAATCAAACCTGTATATATATATATATAGATGTATATATTCAATGATCAAACCACAAAACACTAAACAGGTTAGTTTTCTCTAAAGTCAAATTCACCATTCCAATTTTACAACACAGTAACATAGTATATCAAATTAAATGTAACGACTGTGACTCAAATTATATAGGGCGAACCAGCCAGTATTTATCAAGCAGGATATCTCAACATAAAACAGACATCACAGGACAAAAAATAACATGCTCTTTAGCAAAACACGCAATCACCCAAAAACACAACTTCGATTTTCAAAACCCCGTTATAATCGACAAATAAAAACATTTGCTGAAAAGACTAGTAAAAAATAATCCATATAGAAAGAACCACAAACACATGGAACTCAAGAACAGAATAGAAAAATTCAGTAAAATATACACAAACACTTTTTCATAATCAAACAGACAAGCGTAAGGACACAGCACTTAATTTTGCAAAACCGTATAAAACAAGTAAACACTGGGTCTTCCAAACACACAGCAAGGAACATAACAAAAATGCAACCTCCAGGACAATGTGGAGCCCTAGCAACTGTCCGTTATTATTTAATATGTAGAGAAGTTTATACAAATGGAAAAACCAAGGATACACAACAGACTTCTCAGGTAAACAAATTTAAATCTCTGGAAATTCTTATCAAGATAATACAAAACCAGACTGGAATACGTAAATCCATAGTTTATCTTTTTTGTTACTTATTAGCAAACAATAGACCTAATGTAGTCGTAAAATTTACGCTCAATGTATTAATCTTTTAGCCCTGAGGAGGACATAAATTATGTCGAAACGTTGGTGAAGAAGCGTTTTTTAATATCCAGACCAAAACCCTCAAAAAATCTCAAAACCTGTGAATAAAGAGTGGTCAAGAGACAAACAGCATGATGAATATTTGTGATATATATATACATATAAAGTACAAAAAACGTACGAAAACATTAAGATGAATATTTTGAACAACAGTTCGTCATCATGAGAATAAAAAAAGAAGAGAAAAAGATGAAAAATAAGAAGAAGAAATGGAATTTCAACTCAGCTTTATAAAACTAAAAAGAAAACAATAACAGAGAACTAAACAGAACATATAGTGAGAATGATATTTCAAAACAACAGATCATATCACCAAGTAAGAATTTTTTATTAAAAAAATTCTTACTTTTGACTATGAAAAAGATTTTTCATATATATATATTGAAAAAAGTATCGACCGTGAAATAGAAACAAAATTAAAGTTTATCAGGAGAAAAGAATTTGAAAGGGGAGGGGGGAGGAGTGTTTTCAGTCTGTTTAATCAAAACCGAGTGAGATTTTGAAGAAAAACTATTAGCCAAACCATTCGGACGCCATCTAACACAAATATCACGACCTTAGAAAGAAGTTAAAAACACGCTAAATAAAGTTAAAAAAACATAATTAACAAGCAGATACTTAAAAGAGGTTAATTTAAAAAGAAATGTAAAAAGTTCAAAGTGAGGCTATAAAGATGGGGGGATGATGAATCTCTGGCGCTTCAGTTCCGAACTGGGTTAGGAGGGTGCTAAAACCGCATCTTCTCATTCTTTATCTCCTATGTTTTTATTATATTTATTAATATTTAAATATTACTTTATAATATTTTATTTTAATTACTTACATTTTTTTTTTATTCATATCTTTATGAATACACTCTTATTTTCAATTCGTTCTTTTCTCTGCTGATATGGGATTTAACTACAATATTTCGAGCTCGTATATGTAGTATTTAACCGAACAGGATCCTTCAAAACCTCACTTGGCTGATGATATAGAAGACTAAAAAAATGTGCGCCATTAATCTTCTTTTGATGGCACACTGTTATTAGAAATTAACCGTACTGAGTGCTTTGCTCTATCATCTGTCTTTTATTATCATAAGTTATATATATAACAAGATATCACATAGACATGTCAAATAACAATCAATGATCAAACCACAAAACGAAGTGAGAAAAAAAGACCAAGACCGTAACAAGCGGTCGAAGTATTCCTGGGAGCAGCCGCGGCTGCTCGAAATGTAGTAGTGAGTATTGCATACCTTTATTTATGCTTTTCTCTGTTTGTATTGAGTTATATATATACGTATATGTATAAGTACAGAGGTGTGTTATCTTATCAGGATTCAGCCAATTTTCTAGGTTCAAAATTCAAACTAACTCTCGTTGCAGATGTTTCGGTTTTATTTAAAACTTTACATAGGCAGAAGTAAGAATTTTCTTATTCAAAAAATTCTTACTTTTGACTATGAAAAAGATTTTTCATACTAATAGAAAAGACCGTGAAATAGAAACAAAATTTAAGTTTATCAGGACTTGGTCAGTTTTTCAGGTTCAAATTAAACTCTCATTAACCGAATTTTTCAAAAACCAAAACGTTGGCAATGAGAGTTTAATTTGAACCTAAATAACTGATTGAGTCCTTATAAACTTTGTTTATACATATACAATACAAAATGTATATACATTTTGTATATATATATAAAAAGATTTCACATAAACACGTGGAATAACAATCAATGATCAAACCACAATAAGAAAATGGGAAAGCAAGACTAAGATCTTTCAACCGTATCTTAGTTTCATCCCTTCCGATTGGAGGGGAAAGTAGTATTTGATTATATTTATTGGCAACTTAGAAAGGTATGTACAAATTTTTCTAAAGTACATAATAAAAACTTCAGAGCTTAATTGACAATAGCCCGTGGAATAAAGTAAAATAAAAAATCTAGTTCTTAATTTATCAGACAGAATATTAGATAATAATACCAGTTGGGTTTTTGACGTCTGACGAGAGACCGCTTGTTACGGTTGAAAGAGTCTGTAAAGATCTTGCTTTTGCACAATTTTCTTATGTGAGTCGCATTGAACTCCATTGATTTATGATTAGTATGTATAATATAAATATATCACTGATAAATACGGAATACGATCCAAACTGGTACCCAATACGAGTTCGGGATTAACAAAGAGCAGACACAAAGTAGGGAAACACACTTGACAGCCCACTCAATTTCGGGTAATCCGTCTTCAGGAAGACGGATTACCCGAAAATTTGGTCTGTAAGTGTGTTTCCCTTCTTTGTGTGTTGCTCTTTGTTAATCTCGAACTCGAAGATACTGATAAAATTTTTTCAATCATATCTTTTGCATTTTTTATTCTGTATTTTGGGGTTTGGCTATCTGGGCTTGCTAATCATCTTTATGCATCTAAGCTTCAAACCTCGATAGAAAGAAGTTAAATAGTGTTAAATATATGTGGTGACCATTATAGGAAAAAATTTAGTATATATATATATATATATATGTGTGTGTATGTATATTATAATGAATAATATATAAATTGAGAGGTGCGAAGAGTATTATTTTATTTAATTTGACATAGCTGGAATGCATGTATAAAGTAAGATATATAGAAGTGGTGTAAGAGAGACTGACTGCAGTCGCATGTTGCCCTGGGTGTGGTTAGCGTGGGGCCTTTAGAAGTCGTCGTCGAAAATCTATTGAACCAACCCCCAAACCATGGTCTTCTGGTCGTAGGCGTGACTGCTGCTTCACTAGTAGTAGTGGTATTACTACTCCAAGGAGTAGTAAAGGTTGTTGGCAAAGTCTCTTCTGTTATAGTCTCCGTTTCACTGTCACATCTTACCTGTTAACATAAAGGTAAAAGAAAATTATTTCAAAAACTATAGTAATTTAACCGACATTTAAATAAGAGCAGAAGCATTCTTATAACTTCAGAATTTAAGTAGTTAGAACATATTGTTAGCTTTTATTGAATCTGTAAACCATATGAGTTAGGGCTATCTCAAATCCACCGAAATCCAAAAACACAAATGCCTTTTATGCTGTGATTGGTTGTGGTTTTTATTATTCAAATACATTGCAGATGTATCTACTATTATGACATCTATTCGGATCATAGATTTTACAATAACTATGTTAAAAGAAATCTTTAGCCGATTTGGTCTTTTCTGCACACTTGTGAGCACGGCTGCCGAAATTAGTAAGATGGTACAAATTTGGTACGTTTTACTCATAATTTTGCTCGTTTTGTACCATGATAATGATTTTTAATACTTTCCAAGATAGAATTTTATAAAAAAATTAACTTAAAGTCATTTTTACTTCAATTTATTTTAAAAGGAAACAGGAGATTCATTTTCAACCTAAAATAAATTAATTCTTTCAATTTAATATTATTTTCATAATTCACTAAATTTGGTACGTTTTCATGGAGAATTTTTGGCATGAGCAGCTGAAAAATTTTGGCAGCCCTACTTGTGAGCAACATCGCGTCAGAACTCAAGTCTTGAACAGTTCCAGTCTGTTTACTACAGAAATGGCATCTATGATAAAAGATTTGCTCCCAGACTTCTAGTCACAAATAGTCAGGCCAAGAGATTCGCCCAGTCAATAAAGAACAGACTGAAAACGTTGGAACAAGAACCCGGGATCTACTAAAGAAAATATGGACAGAGTTCTTTTCTGTAACAGAGGCACTCTACTAATCAACTATCAGAACCGCAGGCTGAGAGTTTGCTTCTGAGAGACCTAAATTAGTTCTCACCAAGTTTAAAGTAAAATACTAGTGTCTATTGAATCTCTAGTGATTTCTACCTCAAGAAAGTTGCGCGTGGGTGAAAGAGTAAAGGCCAGAAGCTACTTCACATCACTTAAATGAAAGCTAGGACCTAGCAGAAGTTCTTGACAAACCGAACTATTTTAGAGAGTTGGATGATAGTTATACCATGAAAAGACATATTCTACTCAAGGTTTGAAGTAGAGGTAGATTCAGGCCCGAGCCCGACACGACCCGTAATTCGGGCCGAGTTGGGCCCAAAATGTCAGTTATTACGTCCTGACGTAATTACGTCTGGCCCGGGCTTCTCTCTCACTAACCTTTTTATAAATATATATATTTATATATTATGTATACTAAAACGATGAATGAATATTAAACTAAGGGATCATTTTTATATAATGAATAATTTGGATAAAACAGATGACCGAGATTTGTTTAGCTGATGGAGAATAAACTCCAATATACACCCGACCCGGGTTGGGCTCGGACCGGGTCGGGTTTTAATTCCCGTGAGCCTGGGTCGAGTAGAGCTGGATTTTTTTAGTGTTGATCTTACCTTCAGTTTGAATTACCTTCTCCATGATCAGCTGCTAATATGGCACCTCCTGTTTTGACTTTATCTGTGCCTTGACTTCTTTGAAGTACCAACAAAATGAAGCATCACCATATAGAGTTTAACTGGCTGTACAGAGAAAGAACTCTAAGAGAAATAATCTGTCTTGTCATTCTGAGGAAGATAGAAAGACATCTCCATAAAAACAGTTCCTCTGGAAGAGTTCTATCCAGAAGAGAAAGAAGATGAGATCAATAAGCCATAAAGACCATCAGCTACAATTATTCAAGCGTAGAACCTCTGAGACGTTCGTCTAGAACTCTGAGTGCATCAAAAAAATTTAATCTAAAAATCTATGGTTTATGTGTTTAATACTTAATTATTATGTTTTCCTGTCTTAGGAAATGAATATTATAATTCATAAAATGTATTGCATAAACCATTATTATTGACTTACTTATTTGTTTTTCTGTTTTAATGTAATTTATAATATATGTTGAGGGTAAAATATGTTAGTTCCTATTGATTTGTTTTTATGTTTATGCTAGTTAGTTTGCGAAAAAAATCAGAGTCTTGCAAAGTGTCATGACATCGGGGAGAGCTATTATGTATTTGATAGAGTAGGGCCAACCTAAGGAAGGTTAGAGGTCAGCGGAGTTTAAGGGCTTCTATAATTTATGAACTCTGATAATGTTTTGGGTTATACAAATATACGACTTCGAAGTTTCACTCATCTGAAATACTTAAAAATAAATGTAATTTGCAAGCACTGAATTCTAAAAAAACATAACTAATATAACAAATGTGAATGCGGAAGCTGCCGTTTATTTCAATCAAATATATATATAATGCCTTCACTAATAGATGCAAATAAGGAATTAATTAGAATGAACTTTCTCTTTTAAATTATTATTGTAATCAATAATCAAAATAATTGTTATTAAGACATGAAATTATTATTATAATAATAATTTCAGATTAAAGTTTCTTCAGAGTAATAATACTTGAGAGTAAAGAAGGCTTTTAGTTACGTGTATGCTTAAAGCTTTTAAGTGTGAAAAGAAGGCAATTAGAGTTTTGATGGTTTGTAAGTGTAGAAAGAAGGTTGGGGTTATTGAGAGGGTAAAGAAGGCTGAGGTACTCGGCTGGGACAGGTTAACGGCGATGGTTATTGCCTGCTGGGTAATGTGCATAGCAAATGGAGCTGCACAGGGGGTGCGTCCGATTGTCTGCTAGCCCAATGTCAATGGACAGAAGTGTGCCACTTTCTAAAGCGACAGGAATGGAAATCACTGTTATTAGGGAACAGGCTGATTTCTCCTTTCAGATCAACGCTTCAGTGCGAATTTCAGGTCATTTCAGATGGATTTTAATTCGGGTAATATACTTTGATTAGTATTCATAGTCTATGCAAAAAGGTATTTAGTTTACCTGATAACAACTTGGTTTAAATGTTTCCTTCAGTTTCTTCTTTAGGTTACTATTTGAAGACTCTGTCGTCAATTCTTTTCCCCTAAGTAGCACTGCTACTAAGTGAGAGTTTATTTCTAAGAACTACTAAGGGCATCATCGCTATATTACAATAAACTATAAATAATAACTAAATTAGTTCCAAAAACATTTTTTTTGTTTGAACGCCATACTAACAATGACGTTATATATTAGGGGTGGCCAAGCTACTTGATTTTTTTTTATTGTTTAAACCGATACCCTAGCGAGTGATAACGTTAGCTGTTTATCAGCATTTGGTTTCATCGGTGATTCTACAGATTCTACATTAGGAGTCATAAATTTTGCCTCACTCAAGTGCATTTTGAGTAGGCATCTTTAACGAGTACCTGACAGGCTCGGGACTGACGGCTTAAAGTCCTCTCCGATGAACGACGTACTCAGATTTACCGACCTCCCGCGTGAATAAATCGAGGCCAGGTGGGGGGATTGAACTCCGAACTACCAGCTCAGAGGCGAGTACATTAACCACTGAGATAACCTGGCCCTAAGTTCCTTGATAGTCCGAGACATTTTTCAAAATTTGAAATGTTTCACGAAACGCAATTAAATACGAATTTATCTCCTAGTCTGAAATCCATAACATTCGACTTTCACCATGTGTTAATGAAAAAATTTGAATTTGACCACACTCAGTTTTATTATATATTATAAAATTATTAATATAATTGTATTATATTTATCATTATATTATCAAATACATTCACAATCGAACAGAACCTGTATTTGACACCATGCAAAGAATGCAGACGCTCTATCTAGAAGAGGGAGAAAGCTTTGATCACATCATATCTGTATTCGAGTCAATCATCTTGAAATGGATAAAGATTTTGTCTTAAGATTTTACGATAACAATTTTATCGTAAAATCTTAATTTTTATAACTTATTAATTTTTACAATTAATAGTTTAAAATTGAGATAAGATAAACACGTATACAAGTACTTTATTGAGAATTGTCAATAATTGTTCATTTTTTTACAGAGCAAAGCCGTATACCTGGGCTGTGTATATCTGTATATATAAATACAAAGTTTATCTGTTTGTCCTCTATAGAAATAAAACTGGAAAGATTTAGATACAAAGAAACATATGGATCGTATATAACTTTTCGGCGGAACTAACTACTATTATATTTTGATTTTGATCAGGGTTTCCCTGAGCAAAGCTCCCCCCTAACTTGTTTCTATTTGCATTGCTGGAAAAAGTTAAAGAACATTTTACAACTGAAACTTATTTAAATTTCCTCGATGACAGTTATGATGTAATTTTGATTTTGATTATAATCTACTTTTCTATACCTTTGTTTAAATTTTGAAAAAACTTGTACGCAATCAGTTTTAAATTATATCTTTTTATTGCGTAATCTATAATTTACAATCTGTATTAATTGAAATTTAGTCCTTTATCTGAAAAAACTTATATTAAGTTTAAATTTATTAATAAGTTTAAACTTATAATTCCGTTAAGTGTAACGGAAATATAGAAAATTTAAATTGTTTTTGTTATATGTAATTTATTATTAGAGTTGGAATTAAATTGTTTCCGGGCAACGCTGGGTAGATCAGCTTGTATATAATATATTAATATTAATAATAAATTATTAATAAAGGTATTCTGGAGGGCTCAGAATGTATGATATTTCATTCATGTGTTCAATATTTTTTTAAGAATAAATCAAAACGGCTTTTGTGTCAACTGAAATCACCTTAGTTTATACCAGAGGATAGAAACTTGAATTACAATGAGTTTTAATGTAAAAAGTTGTGATGACCAGAGCAGAGCAATGGAGTGTGGTGAGAGAAGTCGGTTGACAGCCGGAGTAAAGCAGAATGACAATTAGATTATGCATCGTGTTTGTGAAAGTCGGTAGAGAATGCTCAATTATATATAGATTCAGCGAATACATATTAGAGAGACACAAGGAAGCCAGCGTTCATACCAGACGGAATCTAATCACCTGTCGCTATTACTACCTGCCTCTTTATGCATTATCTCTTGTACTCTTTGAGAGTTATAGTAGACATCGCCAATATGTAATATATTTTCTATGATAGAACTATTAATCAATTTGTTTTAACTAATTAGCATTGATGTTTTTATCTATATGAAATAATGATAAAAAATCCAGGAATTCCTCACAATATATTTCATATTCGGTTCTTTTGCGTATTTTTTTTGATTTTTTATTGCACAAGTGCTTTATTAAAAGCAGAAGTTTTTTAATATATTTTCTTACGTCAAAAACTTTAGTAATTCATCTTCTAACTTTACTTAAACTAAAGTCGATTTTCTTTCATACTCCACTTTGTTTTAAGTTCATACTAAATGAGTAAAACTATAGCTTGATATAGTGAGTTATTTCGCGCATAAACAGAATCGGTATAAAAAATCCATTCAGGCTTCTTATATCATGTGAAAAGTAAACAATCCTTGAAATAAATCATTATTAAAATTAAAAAATAATATTTATATAATTTATTTATACATTATGAACAGTTATACCGTATTATAGCATTGTGTTCTGACTTTTTTTTTGTTTCAAAAAAGAACAAAAAAATATCATACAAACAATTCTAATTTATATTTGTTTAAACTTATCAAATATATACAATTTATGTCAACTATAGAATTACCATTCATAGAGTTTTTTGACCTATCAGTGATATTTTTGACGTATTTATGATTTCAAGCTGACGTTTTGCTGAAATTTGCTTGGCATTCTTAATGTTAAAAATAGTTTATTGAAAAATTAGTAATACTATAAACAACTCTGAATAAGATACACCTCCATAGAATATGAAATACTAAAAAAAAACGCTATGAGCAACAGTACAAAGAAAGAATGGTGTTATTACTCTGCATACAGCTTATATAGAGGACTTATAAGCCATTCTATGCAAAATGTGTAAAGAGCAACAGTACAAAGAAATAATGGTGTTATTCCTCTGCATACAGCTTATATAGAGGACTTATAAGCCATTCTATGTAAAATGTGTAAACAGCAACAGTAAAAAGAAATAATGGTGTTATTCCTCTCCATACAGCTTATATAGAGGACTTATAAGCCATTCTATGTAAAATGTGCAAAGAAAGTGTATAAGTTTTACTTGGGAAGTAATTGGTCAATTAAATAAGTAATATTGTATTTGTAACACTTATTACCTCAAAATGGGTTTAGCCGAATATTTGTGTTAATATATCATGGAAAAGTTAGAGATAAGCGTTTTTATAATAAAAGTTGACTAAGCCTTAAGGAATGATTGCATACTATATATATTCTATTTGTGTTGGTATTTTTCATTGGTGGTGATTATAGTACTGCGTCTTAAGTACTATTGTACTTCCCCCTTCTGTACTACAGTACTCCAGTTAGCTTGAGCGCCTCCAAGAAGCTCAGCACTTTTTCTGGGTCCGGTGGTCAAAGTTCTTCTATAGTTTTGTTGAGCGTCCCGAAGCACCTGCCTCTGTGTAGCAAAGTGGCTTGACAGTCAGCCAGCAGGTGCAACGGTGTCTCTTCCACTTCCTTGCAAAATCTGCACAAATCATCATTGATAATGTCCATTCTTCGCAGATGGTCATTACGTTTGCAGTGACCCGTTAGAAATCCAGTTCAAATTCTTAGATTATTCCTGCTCCTTTTCTTTACAACACAAAATCTGCCTATTATCAAACTAATTGAGAAGTAACATTGATTGTCTGTGTCCTTGAAGAGAACCCCAGTATTGATTCCTGTTTTCCCTATCCTCTTCCCTAAGGAGTTCTTGTATAGTGTGTTGTCCTATACCACAGTATGGTTCTGGACCAATGTGGTGTCCTATAGTGGTTTTCTACTATATGTAAGTAAAATAGAGAGGTCTCGAATAGGAATGAAGTGTATTAGGCCTAACTCAAGTGTATTTAGAGTAGGAGTCTTTAACGATTACTTGACATCCTACAAGCTTGGGGTCAATGCGGCTTAACGTCCTCTCCGAGGGGCACTCTCCTGCGTAAATAAATTGAGGGCCAAGAGTGAGTGTTGAACCTCGGACCGACTAGTCCAGAGGCGAGTACATTCCCTCTGAGCTAACCTGGCCTCCTCGAGTTAATTAGTAGTTAATAAGAGATAAATAATCCGGCTTTCTTCGTATACTTGTGCTCAAGATAAGTAGTTGAAGATGTAAAAGATGCGATTTATGTCAAACGACTCTAATACAAGTATATGACGTAAGATTAATGTTTTAATATAAACAAAGTTTTTACATTACCCTTATGTAGTATTCTCTATAGTTTAAAAAGATAAATAAAAAGTAATCTTCTCATGTAATAATACATTTGTGTTGTTTATTAATCGTATATAGCAATTTTCCAGTTTGCCCAATTTATCTTTGATTTGAATCATTGGAGGATTGTGTAAACAACCTTTCTTATCCCCGTCTATACTTTGCTATTTCTGTTTTCAGTACCATATACACAATTGATTTAGCAAACTAATTTGACAAAAATTAAATGCCAGATAGTGACAGATTAAAAAAAAACAAATAGTTTAGTAGGATTAAATATTTTTATACGCTACTGTTTTTAACTTCCTTTTTACTTGTTTCTCAATTATCGAAATCTGATATTAAATTTTGTTGAATTGTGCAAAATATAGATTGATTAGAGCATTTTGTTAGACAAATCTATCATACCATGGAAAGCAACAGAAATTATATGCTTGATTGGTGTTGATTTTTTACATGTAATAATTTTACTCTTTTGCATCTCGTGTTAAGTTATTAAATTATTAAAACAAAAAATTCATTAAACTTCTAAACATCAATTTTATTTTATTGGATTCAGTAAAAAAAAAGCTAAGTCAATGTAAACAATGTAGATAAATGTAGACAATACTACAAGTAAACCATTAGTCTGAGTAAACCAATATTCAGTTTTTATAGCTTTATTGTTCTTTGCCGTATTGAAATATCATGAATTATTTTTTATAAATTGTTGATTTTTTTCAATTTTTGGCAAAATTTTATTGTTTTTAATGAGCTGTTTAGGGTCAAAAAACATTTTCTGAAAATAGAAAATGTACTGTAACACCCTTTAGGTGAATATAGTTTTAAAAAAAATATCACAACTCATTCTTCACATAATATTCTATTTTTGGGTTTAGTTTCATTTTTTTGCGTTACACAGTGTGGCTTGTATCGCTCACACAATCTTTCAGATTGAATGATAAGCCAAAATTTGTACATTTCATGAGAAAAAAATATTTGTTGTTGATTTAAAAATCTTAGGTTATTTTTCGTTTATTGCTTTTGGGGACTTTAAGAATTCAAATGCCAAAGTTTCTGACTTTGTAAGTAAAGTGACAGAGTAAGTAAGACTTTGTAATGTAAGTATTTCTCTGTAAGAGAAATTTACATTATTTAAAGGAAGAACAATCTTAAGCGGACAAAACCTTCGACTAGACTAAACTATATGAGTTGCTGTTTGCTTCTCAACGCCAGTACTTCGTACTTGTTCCTGATGACGATGGATGTCAAAATATCGAAATGAGTTCTTTGTTCACTTTGTTCAGTGAAAATTTGTAGTGACTTTCTTTGTTCTTTCCTATGTGTTAAAGCATATATATATATATATATATATATATATATATATATAACAGATTCAATAATATATCGACCGTTTGATAGAATGGTGTGTTGTATAATCGGGGTTCGGTCAATTTTCCAGGATAAAAAATCAAACTCTCGTTGCCAACGTTTCGGTTTTATTTAAAACCTTTTTCATAGGCCTACAAACAAAGGATAATAAGAAATCACTTATCAATATCAAACATATACACAATATGAAAATGGATTGTTACAACTTATATATATTACAAGTAGAAATATTTCAGAGATACATAAAACAATATTACTTACAGAAGTAAGAATTTTTAACTAAGAAAATGAAATTTACATTATTTAAAGGAACAACAATGTTAACCGGACAAAAGCTTGGACTAAAAATCGAGAGTTTGATTTTTTATCCTGGAAAATTGACCGAACCCCGATTAGAGAACACACACACATATATATATATATATATATATATATATATATATATATATATATATGCAGTTAAACTACAAGGAAAAAGGAAAAAACAGTAGAAATAAATGCTCTGAGGCCTTTCAATTTATGTGATTCGAGTGTAAACAAAGTAAGAAATAGAAATCACACACACACACACACACACACAATATATATATACATAATATAGAAATATATTTTGTATTTCTTACATAATGATTTTAAACGGAACATTTCAGCAAAATAATACATTAAAATATTTTACAGTTAAACAGACGTTTAAATATTTTTAAACTAAATAACTTAAAATATATTAATATATTTTCATGTATGATTTATATGAGTATGAACTGCTGAAGTTCTCTGAAGTATTGGTATAAATGATTTATAAGCATATTGAAGGTAAGTAATACAATTGGTTGATGGTGATGTGAAGACGGAGTAAGATGACGTGCGAACATTAGGAGGGATGCTGGCAACATCACAGACATCACTATTGATCTAATCCTCGACTGCTCCAGCCAGCCTCCTGTCTAGCGTCCTCCTAATGGCTCCCATCTCTATATCCATCAGCAAACCCCTTATCGCTTCCATTTACTCCAATACACAAATCAAAGTCTCTTACGAAACATATTCATATGTATCCATCTCAAAAACATATCTGTTTAGAAAACATTAGTACATTAGATTTCATATATTCAAAAAACTGTTTTGTCTTAACAAAGTAAAAAAAAATGAAGTGGTCTGCACTCAATTTTGCTATAAATAAATATATTATCTTGATGCCACTTAGTATTCAATATAGTAATTAAGATAAAAAACTGTTTAGTGCCCTCTACTACAAAAGTACTCGTTTTCCAGCTATATGTGCTAAAATTAAAACAAAATTAAAACAACAGATGAAAATACTTTTATAATACTTTTATGAAAATTTAAGGACACTGATAATAACATATCTTTGACATTTTTAACAATTTGAAAATAAGTGTTTTCATGATAGATTGCTGTACTTTACTTAGAATAAAGTAAAATAATTGGTAAACAGATATTGCAAATATCAGTCGTGAAACAATGTGACTTTTTGTATCATAAATTCTTTCTTCACTTGACTGCATTCAGATCTTTTTCATTTGCAGATTTCTTCTATATATATTATCAAACAACAATATGAAATCTGAAAAAACGACTAAGATCTTTCACCACAACAAACGATCTTTTTTTCACATTTCAATTGTGGTTTAATCATTGATTGTTATTTCACTTGTTTAGGTGAATTCTTATTATATATAAGAAACCACAAAGGAAAAAGGAAAACAAGAGAAATAAATGCTCTGAGGCCTTTTAATTTTGTCATCAGAGAGCAAACTAAGTAAAAACTGAGAAGATAACATAAAATTAATGGAGAAGGAATTTAAACTTGATTGGTTGCATCACGTTAGCTTTGTTTTTCACGATTCTTTGTTGATTAGTATATATATCAATGATCAAACCACAATATGGAAAGGGAAAACAAGACTAAGATCTTTCAATCATAACAAGCGGTCTTCGTCAGAGTGACCCATTCCGTTGGGTTTTTGACTCTGACGAAGACCGCTTGTTACGGTTGGAAGATCTTAGTCTTGTTTTCCCATTTCATATTGTGGTTTGATAATTGATATATATATATATATACAAAACTAAAGTTTATCGGGACTCGGTCAGTTCTTCAGGTTCAAATTAAACTCTCAACGCCAACGTTTCGGTTTTTATTTAAAACGTTTTTGATAGGCAGAAGTATAAATTTTGAAACAAAAAAAAAAGTATTACATTACAATTTTTTTTAAAAGAAAAGTAGTCTGTAAATTTCAACAGTAGCTGTCTAGTTTGAATGAACATGTGAACAGTGTCTTCATTGTTATCCTATGAAAAGTTAAAATTCACCCCTGGGGGTAAATTTCATCCTCATTGAGAACCCTTACACTAGAGATATTGTACTGTACTGTGCGATATTGTTAAGAAATGCGACATACAAGCGTACTGTATGACATTGCCACGTGATGCACTTATAGTATATGGTAAGGCAATGCCATGTGAGAAGAGGGATTAGTGTGAGACATTATCACATGAAAGACGACATAACACTGTGCCGTGACACATGAGCATTGACCGTAAATCATTGACAGGTAACATATTACAATGTGCTCTAAAGCATTGTCTGATTTACGTGGGAAATCATTTGATGGCAAATAGTCGTCAATAATCATTATCTGCAGGTAATACTGGTCTATCATACGTCTGAATGCCATGAGAACGTCAATACGTAACACTCTCTAGTGCCACTCATTATTCATTGCTAGTGACTCCATCATCCTACTTTATGCCATTATACCTAAAGCAATGTAACATAAAGAAGAAATAATCAATAAAATAATGCTATTTATGACCGAAATGTTATCATAAAACAGGATAATATTTTAGGTGATAACTGACTTGAACAAAGTCTATTCAAGAGGTATTTTTTTTTGGTCTTATTAACGGGTTTTAGAACAGATAACTTCCAAGCGATTTAAGAGAATATCTATTAGTAAGTGTCGATAAAATATTTATCTTAATTAAACCACTTGAGTTATATTAATGTTCATTTGCCTTGACTATAAACACTTTTCAATCATAATAATTTTCAAAAATTAGCTTCCTCGACTAATTGATAACTGATTTAATGTAGAAAGTCTTGAAATGATATTTATTATTTTCTTGTAATTTATGACATTGGATTATATTTAACTAGCTGTTGCTCCTAAGAAGGGATTTCCATAAAGGTCTTTTTCATCATATTTTATTTCAATGATACAGCGAATTAACCAATGATGTCTTTATTTGTAGAAAACATTAAATTACTGTTAGAAGACATCTTTTTTCTGCTGACTCATCAAAAGTCAGTTATTCACAACTTTCCCATCAAAATAATTATAAATTCATAGTAGATGAAATACTGAATTAGCAAAATAAGTCAGTTGTCATTTTGCCCTAGGGTTACAAGATACACTTCTGGACCGGTAGATCCGCAGTTCAACCAATTCTTCTAGTATTATTTAGATTTTTAAAAAAATCTAAACTCGTCGTGCTCAGGTAGGACGATAAGCTTTCGTTCCGCTTTTATTATTATTTTTTTTTATTGTTTAAACCGATCTCCTAGCGGGTGATAACGTCAGCCATTTACCGGCTTTTTGTTTGATCGGTGATTCTACAGTTTCTACATTGGGGTCCTAAATTTTGCCTAACTCAAGTGGATTTCGAGTAGGGATTTTTAACGAGTACCTGATATCGTACAGGCTAGGGACCAACGGTTTAATGTCCTCTCCGAGGGACGACGTACTTAGATTTATTCACCTCCTGCGTGAATAAATCGAGGGCCAGGTGGGGATCGAACCCTGGACTACAAGCCCAGAGGTGAGTGCGTTGACCATTGAGCTAACCTGGTACTTTCGGTCAGCTTACTTTAACCTTGTACTTGGTCAGTTACTGGTTAAAGATCCCTACCCTAAGTACATTTCAGTTAGGCCAATGTTTGGTCTCACAATGTAGAATGTTCATTGTGTGGTATCACAATGTGGTATCACAAGGGAACACACAAAGGCCAATGTCAGGCCTTTGTGTGTTCCCTTGTGGGGCTGCCACTTCAACCTAACCTTTGTTTTGTTTTTTAATTTTTTAATTTCTTGGGGAGCAGTCTTAGAGCAATGCGTGTTATGCAAATATAGAACAAAGAGGTGGTATACGATGGAAACACTGAGGCGATCTGATCTAAAGCACTGCATCAGCAAGCATAACTATAATATTGATGATGATTACGTCACATTGATAATTGTGATGATTATGTCTAAAGTTGTATCAGTACCCAAATTATATTTAATCAATGAATACTTCATAACTCAAAATTTACTCTCAATTATAATTTACTATTATACTTTTCATACATACTTTTTTGATAATTTTCACATAGTAAGAAATTGAAAATAAAAAGTGACAAAATTAAATCATCTTGTTATTTGGTCATTAAATATTCATCCACGTCAAGTAGCGTTTTCGTTAGGTTACATGTAAAATACAAAATTCATTTGTACGTTACATGTAATCAGACGAAGAATACCTGTTGTTTAAAATTATTTGTATAAAACATTGTGTGTGTATACATATTATTTTCCCAACATATGACAAAAATTTTTGTTTACGAGATGCTTGACACTATTTTGTTCACCTAATTTAGTAATAAAGCCAGAACAATTATATAAACATGCTATGTGCTATTTATATTATAAAAGAAATATTGAAAAATACCGTTTCGACTTTATTAGTTAGGGATTTATATGAAAAGGATAGATTTTAGTTTTAAAAAAAAAGGAGACAATAAGTTTACAAAACAGTATACAAATCATATTTGATTTTAAAGATATAAAAAGCAATATACGTAAGGTTTAGATAAGCTGTATAATGGATTTTTGTAAACCACAAATCAAATCATGAATTACTGCAGAGCAGAGGCTATCTGTTGAGTGGAAAAACAGTCTATACCGGTTTGAGCCATTTGTAAACGCTCACGAGTGACAAAAAATCCCTGGCTTGGCTTCAAACATTAATGATCAGGCCATCCGTCTTTATAATCCCCCTGGATTAGTTCGGCTTTATTGTAAATGATACTCTCTTTTTTTTCACATAGTTTTTTTTATATTGAACAGTTGCAATACAAACCGAATCGCCTCCTCATACGAGTATATTCGCTTTAATTTTCATTCAAAGCTTACATTCTCTTGAGAGATAACATGCATGTTTCTTTTTTGCATAATATTATCATGAAAATGTTCCTCTTAAGTTATCCGCATGCCTTAATAGGTTTTGAAGCGTGTTCATTGTCAAGAGAAAACTGAATTTTATAACGCACTAGCAGACCCGTCAAACTTCGTACCACCAATTGTCAGTGAATTTCATATACCTTTAGATAAGCTTAATTTGGTATTTAATTTTAACATAACAGCTAACCTGATGGACACTGTCCTATCTTTCCTATAAATATTCAATTCAAACAGGAATGAAAACAAAGATAACGAATCTGGAGTGACCTAAACTCAGCTTTACTATGACTAAACTCAATATCAAACTTGTTAACAGCCAACTTATGTTTTGTTTGATTTTTTTTTCATTATTTATTGAGGGCGATTATATTACTGCGTCCCAAGGACTTTTGTACCTCCCCCTTCTGTACTACAGTACCCCAGTTAGCTTCAGTGCCTCCAAGAAGATCAGCACTTTTGCTGGGTCCAACGGTAAAAGTTCTTCTATGGTTTTGTTGAGTGTCCCGAAGCACCTGCCTCTGTATAGCACAGTGGCTTAGCAATCATCAAGCAGATACAACGGTGTCTCTTCCTCTTCCTTCTGCACAAACCATCATTGATAATGCCCATTCAATGTCATTAAGTTTACAGTGACCCGTTAGAAATCCGGTTAAAATCCTTCGATTATTCCTGCTCCTTTCCTTACAATCAAGATTTGCCTTTTCTCAAACTTATTGAGAAGGATCTTTGATTGTATGTGTCCTTGAAGAGAATCCCAATATTGCTTTCTGCTTTCACTATCCACTTTCCTAAGGAGTTCTTGTATAGTGTGTTGTCCTTTACCGCAATATGGTTCTCAACCAATGTGCGGTTTCCGAGCACCTTCCCTTGCAAGTTCGTCTCCTCGTTCATTTTCTTTCATTAGTCAAACACTTGTTCAACATCCATCCATCACACCATACAATTCATCAGAAAATATATGTTTTATTGGGGTTAAATTTTTACATTTAACAACTTTATTCTTCTAACATATCATATTAACTCATTAAAACATTTCAAATTTTGTTAATAAACCTCTAAATAACAATTTTATTTCATTTATCTAAGTCAATGTAAACAATGTAAATAAATGCAAAGAAATCCGACCATTAAGTCAGGTGATTCATTATTCCGAAACAAAATTTTAGTTTTTCTGGTATACAAGACGTTATTGATATCAGGTTTTGGAAGCATATTGTAAGCTCTTTGGTCCAGAGCATAGCGGGAAAAACAAATTTTCGTCTTTTGTATTTAAAAATCCAAGTGTAATGAAGAAAATAAAAAAATTATATAAATCTTTCGATTAGATCACTTATAATTTGAAATATACATTATATTTTCTTATGCACACCAAATTTTCCTCTTGTCCAAATCCTTTTGCACAAAACCTTGCTGCTTCTTCACCTTCCCAGAACCATAGAAGACTTTAAAAAGATGGCCAAGGTATCAACTTTTATGATAATCTACCACAATCAAGAAACGAAGTGAAAGTTGAACCAGTGGGTTTCATTCTTTACTCTTGTGTATCAAAGCTATATGTATTACCCTTACTGCATCTGCTTGTTACGCAAGACATGCGTTGTTATTGTTTTCTAAATAAAGATGTCAAAAAAAAATTTTTCTTTTAAGAGTGGTTTTTAGAAAGAATGTTAAATGTGAGTGATTGTTGATAAATGAATGTTTGTACTCTTACCTAGGTATTAATAACAAGTAAAGATATTCTTTCTCCCTTTTTTACATTTATACTTAAACTAGTTATTAAAGGGTAGCTGTTTTGATTGAACTGGAAATACATATAATAAAGTACAATATTTATGTTTCGTATATACTCTTTTATACTTATAGAATTTGTACAGAGCTAAACTGGGGGTCGGAATTTGTTGGTTTGCATAGTTTAGAAAGGAGTATATTTATTAGCTTAAGTCATTCACCTATGTAAACTAGCGACTTTCTCGACTGAATGAATTGAGGGTGTTGAAAGTGGACCAAGCAGGCGGAGTAAGCTAGGCTTAATGTGTGTCAGAGGACTGAGCAAGCTGTCAGAGTGGTCTTACTAGTGATGAGCACTGATAGTGATATGATAGTGATAGCAATGTACTGTATGTGTGCCAGTACACACATACATACACACAATGATCAATGCACAATATGAAATGGGAAAACAAGTCTAAGATCTATCAACCATAACAAGCGGTCTTCGTCAGAGTCAAAAACCCAACTGAAACGCTAGATGAACGACACATCTGGTGAAGGGTTGAGAAGAGTGGGAGGGAAGAGTGGTATTTTAAAAGGGTGAAAGTGTAGGAAAGGGATGTTTGGGGAAACAAAGGAGTACAGTAAGAAAGAGTAAAAAACTATCTGCTAGCTGTCAACCCTCTTAGAAGAGGCTATTGCCCTCGTGACGAAAGTATCAAGTTTGAACTAATGTTTATAATATTTGATCTATTAAATTTAATTAGAGACGATTCAATAATATTTCTTAAGAACATCAATTTTTTATAGGTAATAAATTTAGCTCCTGTCCAATCAATATGATGATTTTCTTTGTTTATATGCAAGAATAAGGCACTACTTTTTTCCTGTCTACTTACGTTGTATTGGTGTTGTTTTACACGTGTTTTTAATGATTTACTACTTTGACGAATATAAATTTTATGGCAATTTTTGCATGGAATTTTATAAATACTGCCAGACTCCAATTCGCTGGGAGAGTTTTTTATTAACATATTGTCCACGTTATTACGATTAGAAAACACTATATTATTAAAATCAAGTTGTTTGGCTAGTCTAGGAAGTTACACACACACATACGCATATATATATAACATCAGCATTCTTTTAAAATTTACCAATTTTTATTGAATTAAAGTCTAGGTCAAGTCTAATAAAAACTCAATAACTAACTGACCCGAGAAGGTCCACTACAGTAGTAGTAGTCAACCCTTTAGGTTGCATTGGCTGACCCACAAGTGAACACACAAAGGCCCAACATTGGGCTCTTTGTGACTCCATACAATGAAGTTTATTCTATATTAGGAGTTCTAAATTTTAACAAACTCAAGTGTATTTAGAGTAGGGATCTATAACGAATACATGAATGAGTGTAGTCTCGGTATCGACGGTTTAACGTCCTCTCAGAGGGTCAGCTTGCTCAGATTTCTTTACCTCTCAGGTGAATAAATTGAGGGATAGAGTGGGTATTGAACCCTGGACATACCAGTCGTGAGGCGAGCGCGTGGTCACTGAGCTACCCTGGCCCTGTGATAATTAGTGACACGGAGAGGAGGCGACTACTTCGGCCGGCTGGAGGAGTCTGTCTACTCAAGGTTTACATGAAAGGCTAACTCAAGAGACCATATCTTCATTTTTAAGATAATTATGATCAAAAAATAATTTTTATCTTAATGTATACATTTGAAAGTAATATGAGAATCAACTTGAAGTCTTCGCTTGTATAAGCTGGTGTTTTACCATCTTTAAAGTATCAATTCTATAGTTGGCTACAAGCATTAAAAATAAAAAACAAAAAAGTTTAAGACATTAAAAGAATTCAGAAGCGAAGTATACTCTTTTTAAAAAGAGTCAATAGAATAGAAAAAGTCAATTGAACTACAAAATGTGGTCCAACTGATGAACGAACTAAACAAGGTCAAGTCGACAGAACGAAACAATAAACAACCGCTAAGAGGGCAGTCGATTTGTACCCTGAATTGAAGTTCAGTAGAGAGGAAAACCAGTTTTTAGCTGAAGAGACCATCTTGTGAGCTATACAGGGCCCTTACGACAAATAAGACTCACTTTTTGCAGACTGGGAGAAACTTGTAGCCCATTTTACGTCATCTGTCCAGAATCCAATACTAGTTTTGATGCTTTAAAAACAAACTGATACTTCTGAAACCCGATATTAATTCTAATTATTCCTCCATCGCCTGTATGAATTGACAGTTTTATTTAAATATATTTTTATAATGTAATAAAGAATAACATCATTAACTAAAAAAAAAAAATAGGATAAACTTAAAAGGTATTTTCAGGAAAGTTTGAATGTGTTTTGTTGTAAAATAATGAATTAAAAGGGGGGAAAAAGTTTTTATCTGATGATAGGAGAAGGTTGGTTTAAATTTCCACAGTTTGATTAGGGTAATGGAGATATAAGGGTTGTCTAGTTGGAATTAAAACGAAAAAGCTTTGGCTGTGCAAGGCTTTACAGATGGTTCGTTCTGCTTGGGTCACAATGGGAAATAACGCCACTGTTTTGCCATCGACAAATAAAACCGGTCTAGCTGAAATAAAAACTTTACCACGCCGTAAAATGAGCAACTTAACTCTACCTGTATTTCGAAATCATCAATGGCTTAACTTGCTGAAATTAGGTTACATCATAGTTTCAGTTTTTATTGTAAAATCTACTCATATTACCTTCTCTCTGTTTACACCCTCAATGTGTCTTTAAAACCAAATTAAATTAATCCAGTTTTTTTTATTGTCCTAGTTTATTTCAACTGTAATCAGATTATTAGGCAGTAAAGATAGAATCCACTGCGCATGGCAATGTACAACTGAGAAATTTATGTCGTGGTAACATTATTAATTACATCATAAGTATTATAATATATATATATAAAGATTTCACATAAACACGTGAAATAACAATATATATATATATATATATATATATAAAGATTTTACATAAACACGTGAAATAACAATCAATGATCAAACCACAATAAGAAAAGGGAAAACAAGACTAAGATCTTTCAACCGTAACAAGCGGTCTTCGTCAGAGATGGTTGAGTTGGGTTTTTGACTCTGACGAAGACCACTTGTTACGGTTGAAAAATCTTAGTCTTGTTTTCCAATTTCATATTGTGGTTTGATCATTGATTGTTAATTCACGGGTTTATGTGAAATCCTTTTGTATATATATTATATATATATATATATATATATATATAAAAGAACTGGAAATTTTTTCCAGTTTTCTCATAGATTTCCTTGTGGTAGGAGATAGCACATGTAACAGCTGTCCATAATTCATTTTATTCCACTTATTTTTACACTAATGCTTGCTATTAATTTTTTGTTAAAGGTTATAAGAAGGTAGCTGGACCCGGTGAGGTTTCACCCTGGCCTTGGTGCAGCGTTCATCACAGAGAACATACTGGGTTTTTAGCGCTTTCCTGTCTGGGTTTTCGTATTTCTTTCTTATATTTTTTTTGCAAGCATAGCATTAGAATTTATAGCATTCTTGCAAGCCCTCCACCTATGCATATATATATATATATATATATATATATATATATATATATATATATATATATATATGCAGAAAAATTACAATTAAACACGTTATGCAACCAATGAAGACTAAACCACAAAGAAATAGAAAAGAAATAAATGCTCTGAGGCTTTTCACTTTATGTCATCAGAGAGCTAACAAAGTAGAAAGAAGGAGGCTTGTTTTGCTTTTTTCTTACTTTGTTTACTTTTTGATGACATAAAGTAAAAGGCCTCAGAGCATTTATTTATTTCTTTTTCCTTTTCCTTGTGGTTTAGACTTTATATATATATATGCAATTATTGTTAAAATTCATATCTGAACGAATATTTAATGAATTAAATTAACTAGAGAAATGCTTACCAACACTACAGTGATACTACAAGAAGAAAACGACCATAAGAGACTACAAATGATGAAAGCAATAATTATAATAGAAAGTCGACCGATTATCAATAGTAAAGGTGGAGGGCTTGCGAGAATGCTATGAATATAAGAAAGAAATACGAAAACCCAGACAGGAAAGCGGTAAAAAGCCAGTATGTTCTCTGTGATGAACGCTGCACCAAGGCCAGGGTGAAACCTCACAGCTACCTTCTTATAACCTTCTACAAAATTAATATGTTTAAATTTTACTTTTAGTGTTTAATTATTTTTTTATTTTATGTATTTAGATTTTAGTTATATTTGTCGAGTATGGTTTTAATAATCGTTGAAAATGGTCCATGAAAACCGACAATAAGAGATTCCTTCGAGTTAGTAGTTTTCTGCTGATGTTGATTACTGCTGGATGTTGCTTGAAAAGACGATATTTCTGCAACCTAACCTCTTGACTGTATTAGTTTGACGTTCAAGCAGTTCGAGTCCAATGTCAATACATATTAACAAAGAGGGACTCTGCAAACCTCTGGTTCTATTGACATGACGACAAAGACTTCCTTGTGTAGAGGACTAATTAGAGCGTGAAGAAAGGAAACATTCACATCTGCACTACAATAGAACTAAACAACACGACACCACTAGAAAAGCTCGCGTTTTCTGCCAAATCTGTTATTTTAAAAAGGGGCTGTGTAACCTCTACGCCTAGTGGCGGAGAATAGCGGAGGCTTTTCAGGGTAGCGAGTAACTGGGACCTTTTAAAAGCCGGATATCTTGAATTTAACTTGACCTGCAAAATTTCTATTCCTATTGGTCACCAACACAAATTACTAAGATAGTAATATCAAGACGTCATTTTTCAGGTTTAAATCAAATTCTTGGTTTTGGTTTTCATCTAAAACATTTTTTATAGCTCTAATTTTCATAATATGAAAACTTCAAGATGAAATTTTTAATAATATATTTGTTGCATACATCGCTTAGTTTTTTGGAAGTGTTAATTAGAAAATATTCTTATATCACCTGTAAATCTGTATATATATTATATATATATAATATATATATATATATATAAACTAGAATTTTCAAAAGAACACATAGAAAAGAAATCACTGAACTCACTACTATATTTTTCGATGTCCTCGTCGTCAGGAAATATATATATATATATATATATATATATATATATTAATTATATATATATATATATATATATAGATTATTGATCAAACCGCAATATGAAATGGGAAAAAAAAGATGGGGTTTTGACTTTAACGAAGACCGCTTGTTGTGGTTGAAAGGTTTTAGTCGTTTCTTCTCATTTCATATTGTGGTTTGATCATTGATTGTTATTTCACGTGTTTATGTGAAATCTTGTTATTGTATACAGTTCATATTGATAAATAACAATAATAAAAAGATATAATATTATAGACAATAATAATAAAATACTGATATACAGAAATAATAGATAATACTAATAAATAACAATAATAATAAAAACGATAAATTTTTACTCTATAATTGATTTTTTTAGAATTTTTGAATTTAAATATATCTTTATGTGATTGGTTTGAAAAAATATTTGTTAAGGACAAATTATAATTTATATGAGTGTAATGAAAAGAAAAAATAAAATTATTTAGCAGAGTGACATGGATATGAAAGCGTCATTACTTGCATATTTTGCTGTTTAGATATATATTGTGTTTATCATTTATTTTTTATGGTTGTGTTACAATGAATTCTTTACTGAATGAACAGAAGGATTTTCATTCAATATGTGAATTGATGTAGATTTTGAGAGAGCTAGAGAAAGTAATATGTTTGGTTGTCGTCTTTCTATTTGTTTATGTTAGAAGTAACTGAGGTTGCTAATATATGGAAGGTAAAATAAAGAGGTTTTTCTTGTGTTGATGAGTACCTGAGAGACAGCGATTAGAATGGTCATAGCGACTACTTGAAGAGGGGCGACAAACACGCACTGACGACGGCAGAGTTGACGAGTCATGACAGGGTGACCCGGCCAGTCTGCCAGTCCGGGACTGACTGGTCACCCGACCTACTGCGGCCTTTCTCCCGTCGCAGTCCTCGCCCACTCTGCCGGAGTCTTCGTCCACAATCCAAATGGGCTTACTTCGTCTGATCGCCATTTATTTACATTCTTTGATAGAGACTTTATTAGATATTAAAGCAGAAAAGTAGGTGTTGCACAAACACTTTTGTGGAATCAGACAACCTTGGTTCTTCTCTTACCTTCCTCCTATCCTGAGAAAAGGACTGTCTCTACCTCGTCTCTACCTGTTTCCATTTATCCAAAGGAAAAACCATAAATATAATTTGATTTTTATAAAAACAGCAGAAGATTACTATTTGAAATATTATGAGCTATCTGTTTGCCCTCTTAATAAAACAAGACGGAATTGCTAATTTATGGTAGGGATACCTTTCACAGTAGTGTGTAAGCGAACTTTTAGACTCTCTAGCAATAATTGTATGAAGGTTTAAACACGTCAGTGGCGTTTTGGCTTCCTCACATCGACACACGAATAAAATTACGTCCCATATTTTTGTTCAAAGACAATATTCTTTGATATTTTTTTATCTATGGAATAATTCATAAAAAAAACAAAAAACCAACTAGATGACATTATAGGAAGTGTATATATTGTGCTGTCAGCGATAAGTTTATGTATATATCAGGGGATGGCCGACTGCACCTTTCGAGTCACATGCGACTTTTTGAAGGATTATTTGTGTCTCTCAATAAATATACTGGAGTTCCCTTTTCATTTTTGTGCTATTATATTTTAAACAATCAATCAATTTTTTTTATATATCTTTTTACATACTTTTTTAAATACATATGTAATTGTGGATCGCAAAATATTTTAAGTCTTGAAAAATGGCTCGGACTATGAAGGAACATGGCCACCCCTGGTATATAATATAAGCTGAAATGATGTATTATCAACATACATTGACAGACATCAGAAGAATATGCAGTGGTATGAGCTGCTATCAATTATGTCATTTGTCACAAATTATCAATGTGAGGAATATACTGGCAGATAGACAGTTAAAGACTAATGCTGTCTCTCTCTCTCTGTCTCACGCTCTATCTCTGTCTCTCTCTCTGTCTCACGCTCTATCTCTGTCTCTCTCTCTCTCTTTCTTACTCTCTATCTCTCACGCTCTCTATCTTTGTCTCTCTCTCTCTCTCTCTCTTTAACTCTGCCTCTCACTTTCACTCTCTCTCTCTCTCTCGATCTATCTATCTATCTATCTATCCATCTATGTTTACATTCATTCACTCTTTCCCACTCTTAGCACTTCATAAACAAAACACTCATTATTGTTGGCATGAGGACAAAGGTCTAATTAAAAATGTCGTTATTACCAAGAATTATTTTATTTTTATGTTTATAAAGAACTTTTTATAATTATAAATAAATTAATATAATCAAACATACTACTTTTATAGTGTGTATCTTATTGTTTAATTTAATGTAATGAAAGGTTTAACGTAATATTAATGTAATGCATTTTATTGTTAAAAAGATTTGATAGCATTTAATATATATTTGGAGCATGCTAAATAAATGGATAAAAAAAAATCGAACATACTTTGTTTCTCTATGACTGTTAATTAGTTTGGTTATTTCACCTCTTATAAACATTACATGTTAAATAGTGATTTTGTTTATCCAATAATATCGAGGTTGAATAAACCTAAATTAGATATTAAGGATAATTAGAATGGTACGGATTTTAAGTTTCAGGAGTCACTCACGCAACTAGACTTGGTATTAGTCCTATTAGTTTAGAAAGCCATGGCTGAACAGATAACATTCCTTTTGGTTTGTTCTTTAGAAATTCTCTTAGTGATATAATTATATATATTTGATTGCTTGAGTAGGCATTCCAGTGTAACTTCCCTCATTTCTAACATTTCTTTGACATTAGTATGCACTGAACGAAGCGTGTTAGACTTACTTACTGACAGCTAGTCACAAGAATGACTGACAAAGAGTGCTACATATTTTAAATTATACACTATATTATTATTTATATGTGTGTATTGTTGCAGGTACAGACGGAAGGACACCTGTACACAGGCAAGTCATTTTACTGTTATAATAATACAATTGGTGACTGGTACTATAAAGCCCTATTTATATAAATATTGCTTCTATTTTTTGAATAATTTCACCATTGGTCCACTTTCTTCTTTTTTATTGTTTAATCCCATCTCCTAGCGGGTGATAACGTCAGTCGTTTACTGGCTTTTTGTTTGGTCGGTGATTCTACAGATTCTACATTGTGAGTTCTAAATTTCTTCTAACTCAAGTGTATTTAGAGTAGGCATCTTTAACGGGTATTTGACATCGTACAGGCTCGGGACCGACGGTTTAACGTTCTCTCCGAGGGGTGACGTACTCAGATTTATTCACCTCCCCCACCATGAGGGGATTGAACCCCGGACTACCAGTCCAGAGGCGATTACGTTAACCACTAAGCTAACCTGACGCCGCTGTAGTACCAATTAGTTTAGGATGGGATTATCGCACATATGCAGGTATATAACATGAAATTAACGTCTCCCAACTTCTATACAAAATGTATATATATATATTATATATATATAATATATATATATATATATATATTGATAAAAGTATCGACCGTGGAATAGAAACAAAACTAAAGTTTATCGGGACTCTGTCAGTTATTGACCGAGTCCCGATAAACTTTAGTTTTGTATATATATATATATATATATATGAATGATCAAACCACAATATGAAATTGGAAAACAAGACAAGATCTTTCAACCGTAACAAGCGGTCTTCGTCAGAGTCAACAAAGAAGTTGATCAGAGTCGACGAAGACCGCTTCGTCAACCAGCAGATGGTTTCTTTAACTTTCTGCTGCTCCTGTCTTGATTCTGATTAGTATTTTAGGTGTGCCCTGAAGACGATCACTTACTGTTTGAAACGTCATTTTTTTATAACGCTTTTTTTTAATAACTCTCTTTTTTTTAACTTTGTCATAATTTTCATTGTATTTATTCACTACAACATATTTGTTTCAAATAGTTTATGACATGAAAAAAAAACAATCTAATTTTTCTCGGTAAATCAATTCAATTGAATTGTATTCTATCAAGCTAATAAATCAAAAGAGGAATTTTGCTTGTTTTAGTTAGGTATACCAAGAAGGAAGCGAATGAGGTTAGCTAATGAATTTCCAATGGGAAACACATAGCTGGTGTTTCTACTAAACAAGGAAATTATTGGTCAAAGCAATGCGGAGAAATAAAATTGGATGTAGTTTGGCGGGAGGTTGAATACAGATGAGAAGTGAGACAAAGGGCCGAGTGTTGATTTGCCAAGGGCTGGGAGCTTCATTAGGGCGCATTGTGAGTGCCTTTGACCTCCCACCCGACACAGCCCTTATTTTCTTGTCATTCAAGTTCACAAAAAAAAAGACATGACATGTGTTCTTTTATCAAAATACATCTATTTTTATATGTGTCCCGTTAATTACAATAACTTTGACTCAAGGCAAGATAGGAGAATTTCGATCTGGCTGCTGTTTGACGTAAGAAAACGATATTCATGTTTGAATGACCATCCATTTTGAATTAAACATGGACTAATTTACTGCGTTCATTTCACATTGGGTTATTAAACATTTCCATATTTAGAGTACTTCACATAATTAAGTTTTGAAAGTGACAATTGTTTCTATTCTCCGAGGAACGGTTAATGAGATTTTTTTGGTACTTAACGGTTAACGGGAGGCCATTTATTTAATAATTTTACTTATTGGTTAATAAAGTACGAGTAATAAGCTGAAATTTACTTAGCGGGAGGCTTTAACAAACAAAATTTCCATTTTCAATGGAAATGAAAATCTATTTAGCAGGAAGATATAAATAAATATGAATATAAATAAAATAGATATTATAAAGAAGTAGTATTTTGTTATTTACGAGTATAGTCTAGGAGTGTTATTTTTTTTATAATAATGTGATTTTATTTTATTTTATTTAATAGTAATCTTTAAATGAGTGGTCTCCCGTTAATCGATAATTACCGATTTATCCATCTCCTATGAAGAAAAAATCTAATGGAACTATGAGTTGAAACTGCAGAACCATCATTAATAGAGTAAGGAGGCGGTTAACTCAAGAGTGCTTAATTACGAACTCTAGGGCCAAGGGTCTGCATACAGTGTTGTTTTCAATTCCTTTCTGGAATGGTCTACACCAGGCATGGGCAACTGTTTGTAACCTGCGGGCCGCACTTTACTATTTTTGAGTGGGCGAGGGCCGCATGATGATACACATATGCAAGAAATATTACTTTTCCATACATACTTTTTTTTCACTTTGTTTTTATTTGTTTTACTGTCGCAGGCCTGATTTTCTTTTTCTTTCCATTATTTTACTTTCTTTATTTCTTTATAAATGTTCAAATGACATAAATTCTCTCATCACTCTTTAAAAATTCTCCATCACTGTAGGTTTTTGAATACTTAGCAATTTTTTCTGCAACAATGTAACTGGCTTGCACAATATCATTATTCTTATTCTGTTTCTTAACAAAAAACGTTTTCTGTCCTATCAAGGCTTTTCTCAGTTTTTCAACTTTTTCTTCTCTTGGTCGACCAGTAAGATTGTGATATGAAGGATGTTTTGTCAAGTAGTTTTTTCAAATTATACTCCTTCAATACACTAATTACATCTGAAAAAAAGGGCCACACTGGTTTCTCTTTCCATATCACAAAAAAATAGTCTATCGTCCACTTATCTTGAAACACACTCCTTCATCAATTACCTTTCTTTTCTTCGACATACTTGGGGTTCAAATATTTCAAAAAATGTATTCTTGGCTGTGTGTATACAAGGAGAACTATGATCTTCATAGGTTGATAGAAATGGAATGAATGACAATAATGATTTGCTCCCTTTTATATGGAAACACAAGACAAAAAGTGAAAGCATACGGACTAATCCCCAGTAAATCTCCAAACTGACCGACAGACTATTAACTAGGATTAAGATTCTGGTTAAAAGGGGGGTAAGATAAATATCTTTTCCCAGTGGGATTTCCGCGGTTAAATTGATTTTCCAGGCCCGATAATCCCCCTTGGGATAACCTTCGACTGAGAAAGGAATTTTGAAGACGAAGGCTGGGCATTTACTAATTTGAGTTTTTTTGTTTTTTGTTTTTTAAGAAACCTAAAAGGCTCCGCGGGCCGCATGCGGCCCGCGGGCCGCAGGTTGCCCATGCCTGGTCTACACTCAACTAAACAGAAAGTAAAGCTATTATCTAAAATAATGAATAATTATTTCAATTTCTTTCTGGAATGGTCTACACTCAACTAAACAGAAAGTAAAGCTATTATCTAAAATAATGAATAATTAATGTATTGCGTGATAGTACTAATATAATTAAAGAAAATGATAATGTAATATTAGAACGAAAACCTTAAAAGCGTCAAATGTGATTAACTACAAAACTAGTTCTGGCCTTTTGAAGAAAAACATACAAACAAAATTACAATTATTCCAATAACTATTCCAAAACTATTCATTTCTTTTCGAGACGTCAATCATTGTTTTCTTTTATAAAAGTTATGAATAGTGTTTTTTAGATATTTTGAAAAGATATAATTTCATAAACAATTTTATATTAATTTAAGTAAAAATGCTTCACTTCATGTCCCAAAAGCTGTCATTTTCTTAGAAATCATTTTCATGAACCGGGTTCAAAATAAATAAAGTTTATCACTTTTATAAACATGGATAGGCCTTTAAATTTTATTTATAAATGTTATTACTTATATACGACAAGATTAGGCACTTTTTTTTTTTTATTATTTAAACCATCCTCTAGAGTCTAGAGGGTGATAGCGTTAACCGTTTTTCCGGCTTTTTGTTTGATTGGCGATTCTACAGATACTACATTGGGAGTCCTAAATTTTGCCTAACTCAAGTGCATTTCGAGTAGGGACCTTTAACGAGTAACTGATACCGTACAAACTCGTAACGGACGGCTTAACGTCTTCTCCGAAGGGATGATGCACTCAGATTTATTCACCTCCCGAGTCAATAATTTGTGGGTCAGGTGGGGATCGAACCCGAGACTACCATCCCAGAGGCGAGTACGCTAACCACTTAGCTAACCTGGCTCTCTTAGAGACTGTTGCTCTGGACTAGTTCGAGTTCCTAGTGTTTATAGAATAATGACTCATGCTTCGTCTTATATACATTAATCTCAGTCCAACTCATTTATGTTAAAGAGACTGTTATAAACTGAAAAATGAAAAAGTAAGTAGGGAAATGTTATGATATTGATATACCAAAATTCATACATTACATATGAGTAGGGAGGAAAAGAAACACTAAGTCTTCACACACGAAAATAATTCAATCAAGCAAGTTTCAAACACTTAGACTTCATCATCAAGTTACAACTACAGTACAAACCAAGTGTGTTACCTGATGATGAATACTAAGTGTTTGAAACGCGTTTTTGATTCAAATCTTTTTTATTTTAATTTCTTTTTCTCTCTAATTATGAGTAAATACTACATAATAACTGCTTGCATAACTCGTGTCATAAATAAATGATTTATTTAAAAATAAAAATTGTTAAATGACGGCTTCATAAAATAAAATTAAGATTCCTATTTAAGTTGAATTACTGTTCTTTTCAAGATACAACAATACTAGATTGTACAAATATAATATAATTTATATGTTTATAAATGTTCATATATATATGTGAATTTATTATGCTCCCTGAAGATGACTGTCATTGGTGTAAAGCAGTAAATTTTGTTTCCTTTTCAGTTTAATGCCTTTGATTCTAAAATTTCAAAATCACTCCATCTTCGATATTTCACAGAGCTGTTCAGATCCCAGTCCTCAATAAAGTTCAAACTCATCAACCCGCTTTTAGTTAAATAAAAATAAATACATTTTTTTACCAAATAATTTTTTTTAAAGAAACATTTTTTCTTTAAAAATACATTGTTTTTCCTTATTAAAATTATAAAAACCGAAATTATTTTTAAAAAAATACCATATGTAAATTAATAAGCTTTGATTATTTAAATAATCCAAACAAGAAAAAATTAATAAAATAGTTTTTTTTTTAATAAAACAAAGTAAAGAAATATACTGTTTATTGCGATGTTGTGCCAGATATAATATGTTGGACTCTTTGAAATTGAAAGGTCAGAGAAAAGGAAGTATTTTTACTTCTTGCGCAGGCAATAGAAAACACAACTTTATAAAGAATACAGTTGGGGAGGTGTTAGAAAAACTGATCTGTCGATAGGTTTTACGGCTGCCACTAAGTCAGTACGTTTATATTGATTAACTTGTCACTGCTACCTCGGGTATTTCCCCCACCTGTGTATGACTCAAACTATAATCTTCTCCCTCTACACTCTTCAACAAATAACAGTATTTTTATTATATTATTATTATTTTTTTAAAAAAATATATTACTACTTTCAAATTAAATTTTATTTTATTGCAAGTTTATTAATACTACTTTATAAATGAATGAATAACGTTTATCTTACTTATAAAATAAAACTCTGGAGTGGCCTACACTCAATGTTACTATAAGTATACCATAAGTAGAAGTACCAGAAGTACATTTTGTAAAAAAATGCATAATCAATTTAATTAACTAATTATATTAATGTGTACACCATATTATGCTAATTATAATGAGAATTCATTATAATCATCGTATACGTTGATATGTATGTCATCATTAAAATAAAATATTTTATATAATATCTCGTGACTATCAGCCGTGTTGTTTTTTATTTGAACATCCCTTGACTATTGGCCGTGTTGTTTTTGATTTGAACGTCCCTTGTCTATTAGCCGTGTTGTTTTTGATTTAAACATCCCTTGACTATTAGCCGTGTTGTTTTTAATTTGAACATTCCTTGACTATCAGCCGTGTTGTTTTTCATTTGAACGTCCCTTGACTATCAGCCGTGTTGTTTTTCATTTGAACATTTTTGTTTTCATTTGTTTCAGTTTTTGGGAACTGTTTCTTTGTTGTGATTTCATCATGGGTTTGGTAGTCAGCTTGCTGCCACGATTCTACATGTCCTAATTGTTGTTCTACATATAATCTACATGTAACCTAAATGTTGTTCTACATATATTCTACATACACCTGAATGCTGATGATAAATAAAAAAGAAGACTGCTATCAAAGCAGAAGGGCTCGTGTAAAGTTAAAGACGCGTCTAGCCGGAGTTGATTAGTTTTTACCCAGAGCTTGTGTCCTGTATTAAAGAGATTCTTGCCAGATTAGCGCGTCTGCTGCTCTCCTATGAATAACTAATGACACCTTTAGCAACTCCCATTGATGAATTAGCAACGAGTTGCTAAATTAAACGTAAGCTTCTCCCACGCCTCTCAACTGCCTACTGCTTGCTCTCTCTATTCCCCAACATAACCTTCTTTATAACCTCTCGAAAATAATAAACCAACAAAATACGCAAAACTTCATAAACGCTTTATTCACCTTTCTTCAGTGTTTTTGCTTCAAATTAAAGCATTTAAATCCTTCTGCTGAAATTAAAACATTTCCTCTGGTAAGCAATAAAGTCTGTTTAGTTGTATAACTATATTAGTTTTTACTCTCTAAATTCTGCAAGATTTCTATTCTTCTCTTCCTTAAATTAAATATTCTGAATTGTTTAAATACATGCAGTCTACAAGTTATTGAGGTAATTGTTATTTCATTAAACCTGTATTGCATTTGTTAAAAGATATGATTCTTATGGAAGTATTAATTTTCTCTAGATATTTTGTTTCACCTTATAAAACACATCATTTTTTAAAATCTTTCAGATTATTAGAAATAAGTAATTTCAGTAGCCTTATAATTTATTGTCAACAAACTACAGCGATGATGCCTTGTTATGTTCTAAACAATTTAGTTTTTGCAACCAAGTTGGGCCACTTATTGCAAATTTTGAAATATATATATATATATTCTAAAATTGTTCTTAACACAGTATTTCATGTGTTTTTTGACTAAATACGAAGACCTTTTTATACCAAGAAAGTAACCCTCAAAAAACATATCAAATACTATATATATTGATAAATGTATCGACCGTCAAATAGAAACAAAACTAAAGTTTATCGCATATTTATCACATGAAGAACTGACCGAGTCCCAATAAACTTTAGTTTTGTGTATACAGTGTATAAACAGTTTTGTGTAGACAGTTGTTAAAATTCTCAAATTTTTTTCTTTTAAAAAAATTTCTAATATAATACTTAAATTTTTCTGCCTCAAAATTTGATCTTCTGCCTATAAAACCTTTTATTTTGGTGTAAGAGTTCACCTAAATTGTTTTTTCGACTAGTTTCATATAAAAATGAGACATTTTCAAGTACTACTACAAGTATTCCACACCTAATTATAGGATCTGTTTGACAAGGAGATGTAAGAATGTGATTGTTCAAGTGTTAGATTTAAGATTTGCTTGAAAATGTCTTAAATTTTAAAAATAACAATGAAATAAACAGAAACGAGTTTAAATGAAAAAGAAGCAATTTAAATATAAATCAGCTATATCAAGACAACTTGTTGATAGGTAACACAAAAGAATAATTAAAACATTTTCAAACTATTTTAAACAGAACTTGTTATATTAATAACAAAATTACCAAACATTGTAATTGATTTTTAAAATGATTTATTTCTACTCTCGTTAAGTAGTTATCGGTAATTTTATTTACTCACACTGGGGTAAATTGATATTACAAAGTCTCTACACAAAAGAAGTTTTCATTTTTATTCAAACTACGCGTTTCAAATGAAATCGTTGACGTTGAACAGTAAGTGTTTGGAACGCGAAGTAGAATAAAAAAACTCCTGTGTAGAAAATTTCTAATATCAACCATTTAGCCAGTATTTCGTTAAGTAATAACATACCTTATTAACTATACTTGTTCATTGAAATACTTTTTACTTTACTATAAGTAAAGTATAGTGATCGTGAAAAAATTCGATCTCGAGATTTTGACGGAATTACATGTTTTGAGGTACCAGAAGTCGTTTTATGACGTTTTTACGATGATGTCTGTGTGTGTGTGTGGGTGGGTGGGTGGGAGGCGTGTGTTAGCATTGCTTGTTACCACGCTACGGTCCAGAATCTTTGATGGATCAAGTTGATATTTTACACAAAAATGGGCCCCATTTAGACGAAGATCCCTATTGTTTGGGAAGAATTATGCATGATGGGAAAGTCACTTTTTTTGCCAAAAACCGTTTTTCTTAAAACATTTATTTCTCCTAAACTGATAACCCTAGAGTTTTGAAATTTTGACATTATCTTTGAAGTTACAAATGCAACAAACGAAAAATATATTCAGAATTTTATGACAACAGGAAATATTTTTTTTTCAATAAAATGTAAAAATTTTGACTTATAATTCAATCTCAAACCTTGTGAGAGCGATACAAGCCATACTGTTTGAAGGACAAGAATGAAACTATGCCTACAAATAGAACATTATATGGCGAATGAGTTGAGATATTTTTTTTTGAAATTACTTTCGCTATAGGGGCGTTACAGTACGATTTGTGTTTTCAGAAAATGATTTTTTGACGCTAAACGGCTCGTTAAAAAATTATGAAAATTTGACCAAAAATGGAACAAAAAATTAGCAATTCATAAAAAAAAATTCATGAAGTTTCAATTACGGGAAAGAGCAATAAACGATATAAAAACTGTTTGTTTATTCTAGACTAAGAGATCACCTGCTATACTTGTCGAATTTTTTGTATTTTTTTACATTGTTTACATTGACTTAGAAATTTTTTGAGCGAATCCACTGAGATAAAATTGATGTTTCTAATGGGAAAATGAAAATATATTATTGACTTATAAGAGATGTAAGAGGAATAATATTGTGCAGGTAAATGATAACACTCATTAAAAAAAAATTCGTATATATGTTATTTGACAAAGGGGAAGGAAAATGATCTTATTAAATACTAAGAAGCCATAAAATTCCCAGTATAATAATTCTGTTAAAAACCAAAATGTAAAAGATAATTCAAAATTGAAATCTTTCGTTTAGAGATTAATAACTGTAATTATCGTACATCTTTAATTAACAAATCACCTTTAAAACAACATTTTCTTCGCTGTTTAAGAAGTTTTTCAGAGAAAAAAAGAGTATTTTACTGTTTCAAATTTGAAAATTTTACATTAATATTCAATGTAGAAGGATGTCAAGTAAACGATGTAAGAAATCTACTGGCTATTTGAACAATAGCCATGTTCTCTTGTAGGATACTATTTCGTTTCAAGAAATGTTCACTTTGGTTTTTCAAAAATGTTATTACTGCTGTAGTTATACTAATGAAATTATTTGCAAATAATAAATTATTTGTGATGTACAAAAATAAGCTTATAAATTTGTATGTCCTTCAATCACTATCTGTACTACCTCAGGAATGACAGGTTAATAATTATATCCCATTTAGATGTTTACGTTATGCTTAAATGAGACGTTATGTTTTATATACTCAAGAAATTTGACATTAAGTTACTTATAGTAAAGTAGAGTGTAGGCCACTCCAGATTTTTTTATATTACTACCTGAAGTAGTTCAAATATAATATGTATTAAACAACAAGCAAAAAGAGCAGTCAACATGTAATTTTAGTAAAAGGCAAATTAATAATATTCTAACGTTTACTTTAAATTAAAAAAAAACAGTCAATCTCAGTTTCAAAATGAAACCAATAATGATGAAGCTCTCTCCATTTCAATATCTCTTGTGTATCTATCTGTTTTATATTCAACCAAGACTGTTATTGGTTTTAACATATGTAAAGCAAAATTACTATTTATTTTAAACAATTCTGGCTTTTCATAAATATTTGGAGAAGCTAGTGTATATATTTTTTAATTTTAAACCTATTGCTGTACTGATTGGTTTTGAATTACACAAAACATATTTTTTATTTGCTTTCTAACTTGGTTTATCTTTAAAGTTTAAACTACTTACAAATTAAACGTACCTACGATAAACTTAATACCAATTTTCTTGTTAATTATTTTGTCTAATGTTGATAACGTAAGGAATAACTTAAAAACTAACTGAGTGAATGAAACACTGTTCATTCCTTTTTATAAATTCGTTGGAAATGATGATGTAAAATATGCTTAGGTCAAAATCGTCTGTCATCTCAGTCTACTGCTTTATTTCTGCAAATAAATAGTGAGAATTAAGGTAAAGTTTTATTAAAATGATCCCACATTACAGAAAGACATTCTTACAAATTATTATAGATTCTTTAATAATTAAATATAAAACATTAAATACTTTCAATAACAGTTTAATAAGTTTTGGTTTCCAATGCTCACACATCTTTTAGTGATCAGGAGAGATAAGAGAGGGAAACCAAGTGCACTGGTTCAGAGATGGTTGGAGACCGTTGGATATATATATATATATATTCGTGATTTATCACGATATATTCGTGAAATATATATATATATTCGTGATTATATATATATTCGTATATTTGGGGAATAGTCCTTCATTTATACATGTGAGATTAAATTTTCTTCCCACTTTTGTCTTTATCAGTTTTCTGGATTTCTTTTCCAAATCTCATAGTCTTACTTTGATTTCCTAGAAATATCAAAGTAAGACTACGAGATTTGGAAAAGAAATCCAGAAAATTGATAAAGACAAAAGTGGGCAGAAAATTTAATCTCAAATGTATATAAATGTTGATAATAATGTGGAAATATCAGTGAAGAATTCAAAATAGGGTCTAAGATCTTATAGTCAAAATTACTGGTATTTCTCAGAGTCATAGGGCTATTGGGTACGACACGATGAACTGTCTGCGACTACATAGTCCCATTTCTGAATTTCTTACTATAGTACTGGCCTTGATTGATATTTCATGTCTTCATTGTAACATTATTTGAATTCATATAACATTATATGATTATTTAACACAATTGATAATTTACTTTACTCTTCTTGAGGTCATATATATCGGCGAACATGTCAGACTGGTTTATCATAGAGAAAGTTGCCCCGTCACTTTGTATCCTCATTAGATGTCAAACACTATCACCATATTCCAAACCTTTATTTAATACATTTTGAATAATATTATTCAAAAGGTATTAATCAGAAAATAATGAGGTTTGAAATTTTATAACATTTACTATATTTCTGTTTAATATTTTAAGTGGTGGCAAACAGGTATTGCGCTTGACTTAATAACTATAAGAATTAATAGCTTTAGACCTAAACGAGTTGATATATTTAGATTATTATTTATCAGGACTTTAGTTAATACAGTAACAGTAAAATTGTGTACATCGTGCTTTTCTGCTTCACTTCCAATTAGACCAAACGTTACAACAAATATTACGATAATAGCATATGACTTTAGAGACACTCTTCCTAGATTTTAAACTTTTGTTGATTTTGATCAATTTTATTTAAAAACCAGAACCTCAACGCTGGCTCTGCGAACTTTGTACCACCAACAGTCAGTGAATGTCGTGTTACCTTTAGCGAAGCTTAATTTAGTATTTAATTATTAACATAATAGCTAACCCAACAGACGCTGTCCTGCCTTACCTATAACAATGCAATTCAAAAAGGAATAAAAACTAAGATAAAAAATCTGGAGTGGCGTAAACTTAACTTTACTATAAGTAAACATAATATCAAACTTGTTATTTTATAAAAGAAGTTTCATAACATACATAAAATTATTACAAATTCTAAAAGTAAACAATAATTGAAATAAACTACACAAAGTCAGCATAACACATAATCACAATAAGGGAGGTTATCGACAGGTAGTGGGCCTGGTGAGGTTTCCCCAGGGTCTTGGTTACCTTCCATCCATCGTTTGCATCTGGGGAGGTATTAAATTGACTTCTTTACCTCTCCCTGACTGGTTCGTCTTCTGACTGCCTTCATACAGCTTTAAAATTCTTGTGAATCCACTACCCTGGCTGTTAATACTGGGTTGTTTTTCTAGGATAAAAATGGCTTTCAAAATTTGTAATCTTGGATGGTCATGTTCCTATTCTAATACCGTGGTGTTGTCCGTTAACATTTCCTTTGTTAATTTTATACCAGTGTTGATGCGACATGCTCTTTAGGTCCTCCGGATGCAAGATGCATGGTGAGCCGTAGCATTAGTTTTAATAGAACTTGTATAAATGAAGGCCTGCTCCCCAATATATAAATATATATATATATATATATATATATATATATATATATGACAGATCTCACATAAAGACGTGAAATAAGAATCAATGATTAAACCACAATATGAAATGGAAAAATAGACTAAGATTATTCAACCTTAGCGGTCTTCTCACAGTCAAAGCCCAACTCAAACACCAAATGCTGAAACATCATGGTGAGGGGTTGAGAGGAGTGGAGGGAAGAGTGGTATTTTAAAAGGGTGCAAAGAGCAGGAAAGGACATATGTTATTTTATGGCAATTTTTGCACGGGATTTTATAAATACCATCGGACTTCAGTTCCCTGGTAAAGTTTTTTATTAATATATTGCTCACGTTATTACGATTAGAAAACAGTAGATTAAAATCAAGTTTATGCTCTAGTCTAGGGAGAGGGTCCAATGACTCATGATACAATAAAACCATAGAATTTGACAATGAACGAGGCTCTGTTGAAACATTAGAGAAAGTTTTTTTACCCCTTTCAAAGCTAAATCGATATAAGAGGAGGGGTATTTTAATGATAGAGAAATTGACCTAATGTTATTAATCTCATCATTAAGGAATTCAGGAGAGCACAATCGTAACGCCCTTAAAAACATATTTCTAGAAACAGAAATGTTAACATTTTTTTTCCGAATTCGTGTATTTGTTGTATTAATTATATTCTTGAATTAAATCACGATACGGCGATTAGTATTATTATTAGAGTGTTTAGAGTAGTGGCCTTCAAGGTACGAAAACAGGAGTCAGGGCTTTAAATCTTTGAAATTCTCCTAATCATCCAACTAAATAAACTATTTGATAAAACAATTCTCGGATTACTCAACAATAAATAAATTATGAGCTGTTGTGATATTTGAATATTTTCTTAGAATAATTCGAAACTTTTAGCGTAGCTCATATTCATGATGTAGCAGGACATAAGAACCATGTTCTAATGAACTTATTTTGAGGTGAAGAAATCCTTTGGAATGCTTCTTCAAGCGTAAACTCATCACTCAAGCACTTTGCAATGCATCACATTGCGAAATGCCTTTGTTTTGCCTAATACTAAACTTTCGTCCATCAAACAAAACAACAAACACCCATTCAACTCGTATCAGCTTACGAAACTTAGCATTATTACTGAAAACTATTTCCAACTAATTACTTACTTTACTAAATCATAAGTTTAAATTCTTTAGTATTCAAAAAGTAGAAAATCTAAAGTGTTGAAATTTTATAGTATTTTCCTATTATTTAATTTACATATGTTTTAGGGTTTAGGGTTACATATGTTTTGAAATAATACAAGTAAACAGATTTCACTTTTACACATAATCAAACTTCTGATCAAAACTGAATTAGGATGTTTCTTTATTATTAATTATTAATGTATAAACTTCTTCCTTGAGGCTCGTGTTCTACTTTTTTTACACTATATCCTACAGTTATTAATAATAATCTAAGATTATAGAAACGTCAAATGTAAAAATAATTGAATCAAATCTTAACATACAAAGAACCAAAGTTTTTTTGAATTCACATCTCACGATAACTCTCCATGTAAGACCAACGACTTAACGTTCTAGATCGATTTGTTTGCCCGCAATTCTGTGATTGTGACTCAAGAGGGTAACAGTGAAATAAATGGTCCAATATGGCTGAAAAAAAATATTTTTTTTGCATTGAAACAGGTGATTTCAATTATTACTATGTTCGTCTTCATAGTGAACTAAATGTAAAAAAAACCACATTTCTCATGAAGATTAACATAGTTACCATCGAAATCATGGGTTACAATACAAATTCAAAGATATTTTTGTCAGCCATGTTGTTCAATTTTGTTTATATGAAGTGGTACTCCCGTGGTGTGACTGTACAAATACACATCTAGATGTTATAAAATCGTGCATTTAAATATTTGACATTAAAGTCTCTCGCGATCCCAGAATTTTGCGACGCGACCCCATTTGGGGTCGCAACCCACAGTTTAAGAAGGCCTATTCTAGATTGATATAGGGATGCACTATCCTTGCCTTTTACCTTTGTTAATATCAGTGGAAGGCAAGAGCCACCAATCAATACTGTATTTTTTAATATTTTAGTCCAGCATAAACTATACATATAATTTTAAAAGATATCCAAATTTTGAAAGTTAATAAAAAAATATTCAACTTTTTTCGTTGGATCCATTCGTCTTAAAACAAATACCGCTTTATACACATCGGCATTTTTATATTTTATAAAAAATTGGCAAATGAACTAAAACATTTAAAAATCATGGACTCCTATATTCAGAAGTGTATATTAACTTCTCATAAAGTGATCTGTCTGTATTCATATCAAAGCCCTAATGCTAGAACTTTGAAACTAGTATGTTCTTTTGTAAATAACAGAAATATTTGTTTTGATCGATTTTTAATGTATAAAATTTGAGATAAATTACGTGGTACGATAAAAGTTAACTTGATAGATTTACTTTTTTTATTTCAGCTATTTTTTGTATATGGTAAATGAACTGAAGATTTTTAAATTAAACAAAATTAAAAATGAAACTTTTACAACTTTTGATAATTTCCAGAGGTTTTCTGAATATTAGAGAGGGCACTTTCAACAGAATGTATTGCCATTTGGTTAAATTCACAATGAAGCAAGCTTAATAGCTCCATGTTCCGATTACTAAAATATACAGTTATGTAGAAAGTTTTTTCTTTATGGCTAAAGCCATGTATATCACGTTGAATTTAAACTCTAATTTTGTCAACAGCTGTACATAATAGGGGGTTTAATTGGGTAATAAAAAGTTAATCTATTTATAGGGAGTATATTATGAAGTTTAACTCAATCAAGCTGTACATTTATTCGTTAAGTGTTAAGTATTTTCATAGTCAATTAACATGGATAGCAGGCTGTTTTTGCCCACCCTTGGTATATATCTTGATTGTTTATGTTGTGTTGTAGGACGACTTGAGATGACACTGGTAAATTTTCTGCTGCGTTCACGCATTGACTTAAGGCCACGCCAAACAGAGCTTTAGTTTAGTGGGCAGGCTTCCTAAACTGCCTTATAGTTTTAGGACTACTACAAAATTCTTAAGAATCTGGTTGTCCCATCGGAAGAGGGCAATGCCCGTTCCCACTGGTAAGGGTTTGGAGTCTCTATCTCCACGGTATCCATCTATCAAGCAGACATCCACCTTAGAAGTTAGTGCTTCTCACACATCGACTACAAGGGTCTACCCAACTTGGGTGAGAACCAACAGCCACTACGAGTCTGACCTCAGAGGCGGAATGGAGATAAAACCCTCCATGTGCCCCCGCCACCTGTAGTATCGACTTATTTTAAGAGTTTCTGATCAAATTCCAGACCAATGGTCTTATTGAACCTGCTCGGATACAGTTAAGGTCAGTTGTCATTGTAGCCCCTGGTTCAAAGAACCAGTGGATATAAAGCACATACAGCTATTGGTAGAGCAGCATGGCCCCACTAGAGGCGGGTACATTAGGTTATGCTCCTGATAAAGGAAGAGATCTAGGAAATGACCGATGCAATTATTACACTCACAGTTAGCATGGACCCATCCCTTCTGGTATGGCCTACTTCCCGCATGCACATTACATATTACTCAGCACTATGGAACTAGACAGAGCGCATTCGTGTCTGATCCAATGTTGAGACACGATTGGGCATGGTTAATCCTGGTTGATTGCTATATCTAACAGTAGGTATAAATCATTCTGTGGAGGCTTTAATAGAAAAGTAGTATTTAAGTATTTGAACTTAAGTATTGCCGTGCAAGCGTCGATAAAAACTCACATTGGTTGACATTTGACCAGTAAAGTAATCGTAAGTCCTGAGTCAGCTTGATTTCTAAACCTCAGGTTTAGGTAGGACTTTACAGGAGTGATTGGCGAGGCGTGACTATTTGACCACACATCTTCAAAAAATTGAGGTTTTCCCAAGACCAGAATGTCTTCTGTGAGGATGGATGCTGGAGACTTATCCGACTGTCCGGGGATAAACACCACAGAAGAGGCTCAAATCTTAAACAGGCACAGAATCGCTATAGCATCTAAGGTGGCTTTGTCTATCAAAGAAAGATATAAGGGAGCAGGCATGACAACTTATCCTCCAAGTGACAACATGACAAGACTGGAGTCTCTCCAGGACTGTATGTTCTCTGTGTGAGTATGAATGGAAGAATGCTGGCCACTTACTCGACAGTCCGGGAATACACAGACCATTCAGAACGTAAACAGGCACAGAGTCACCAACCTATACTGGTCAGCGAGTCTCTTCGTGGTAGAAATATCAAGGCACTGTATGAGAAGAAGAAAGATAAAGGACTATACTTTTCAGTTTAAATTATTAAATCTTCAATATTAATATAACATATAAATGACATACTGGATGTTGTAAAATCACTGAATATCCCAAAAGATTCTGTAATTAAAATAATATTTTTATTGTTTGGGTTGTACGTGAACACTTCCAAGATAGCACAGTAAGAGAGGCATTGAGCTAAAGGATTGTGGCTGCAACAGGAGGTTTAGATGTGTCCATGAGAACGATGACTTCTTTAAAAAACTAATAATTATAATAATTATTATTAATTATTAATTATTATTATAAATAATTATAATAAACTTATTCACAATCAAGTCGATGAGTACAGACTGAGATGGTCAATGACTGCAGCATGTTTGCAAATACCGACCAGAATAAAAAAAAAAAAAAATTCAGTTTACCTTAAGAAGGACAATGAAAGATAAAACTTAATATTATTTATATTTTGAGAACTATAGCGTTTTATAGTCACAAAATAACAATAGTTATTTTAAAAATATTAACACTTTGTTAGGAAAGTTTTATTTTTGCTAGTTATGTTTTCTAAATAAAAACTAAAATGTGTTCTCGGTGGCGGCGTGTTCGTTAGAGAGGCGGAAATTTGTGTTTAGAATCCCCCCTCCCTCATTTGTACAAGTGATGACAGGACACTATTGCAGCTTTGTACTGCTTATTATAACACCCTTATACCTTTCCCCGCTCCCTTGCTTATTCCACACCTATTGTCTCACATTTCCTCTTTTAGTTCATATCATTTCTTTAGGGGTTTTTTCGTTGTTGTTCCTTTAATTAATGAAGTCTGGGATACTTTACATTTAACTGTACTTTGTTACATAACTAATTTTTATAACTCCCATGTCGTTTGTAAAAAAAAACGAGTGTAACAGTTATAAATCATTTTAAAATTCATAAAATGCAAGTTAAACTATATAAGTCTCTAAAATACGTAAAATAAAGTTTATAGAGAGGTAATATGTGGAGAGAATCTCTAAATACTTTTCTAAGAATGGCTTGAAAGGGAAAGAACTCTGTTTTAAAAATTCATATATTAAGAATTTCTATTACAATATTTAAACATTTCGATTAAAACTGTACCTAATATATAGATATAACAACAAACTGTGTATACATATTTGAAGAAGATAATGAAATTAAACTATAAACCTATACTACCTATGTAATGCATAAACTTAGGTATATTCAAAAACATTTCTCAAGGAACTCAATGGAAGTAGACCATGCCTTCCTAACAAGGTATGAGTGTGAGAGGGGTGGAGAATACCAACTGCCTTTGTATTCCATTGTATAATAATTTTAAACTGTACGCGGCAGCCAGTAACTTGTTTAGAATCGTTTTTAATCTTATTGAAGGAATCTTTAAATACTTCTCTATAGAATGGCCAAAACTGTTTTTTAAAACTTCATATCGATATTCGATTTGACTTAAATTTAAAGTATGTATCAGATATATAAATAATGTATGAATAAATATAGGGTAGAAGGCATCAGAAGAGGACTCGATTCTCAATACTGTGGTGAACAGAAGTGATTTCATATAGTGCGCCTAGAGTTGATAACTGCTTATCTCTTCTTATTTATATCTCTTCTCTGTGTCAATCCTCAAACCGATACCTTATTCTATACTTTATTCCATGAATATTGAAATTATTCTTTAAGCATTATTTCGAAACTTTTCCTTTATTTCTGCAGTTTTATTACTTTTATGTTTTTGTCTTCTTTGTTTCTTACTTTTTTATTTTTTTTAATACTCATGAGCTCACCGATAAGTGAAGAAGATACATTCAGTCTTCACACACATGGATTTTATTATTCAACGCGTTTCGAACACTTAGTGTTCATCATCAGGTACAGCTACCTCAGCAAGGCCTTGTTGGGTAATTCAAAACTAAATGTATCTTTCCTCACTAATCATGTGTTAATACCAAACAATAACTGCTTAATTAGCTGTTTCTATGACCTATTTAAATTTATTTGTTTATTTATTTAATTAAAAGTCGGTCCAAATTTATTAAATAATGTTCTGAGTGGATTATTTACTCGTATTTGTGTATCGTAATATTGTAAAATGTTACATGTTTAATTTTATTAAACTCCTGAAAAATGAGAATGTATGGTCAAGACTACGATAATTCCTAGATGGACGAATAGGGGCGAAGCGTGATTCCTGCTTAGGAGGGCTGACGGCACTGGCACGAAGTAACAATGTGAAAAGGTTTCCGTGTCGAATATTGCCAAGTAGTAGGATGTGGTTTTTTTTAGCGGATCGTGACCCCAACCCCACATACCCTTAAGGGATCTGAAAAACAGATTTTCCCACAATCTATAAAAAAGTTATTTCTGTTATTTCTGTAACCCCTTTTCCTTTTCTAGAGTTAGTGTTATCCTTTGTTGTTAATTAATAATAAAGTAAATAAATAAATGTTTAAAATGCATAAACAACATGGTCTAATTTTTTCACACTCAATAAAAAAAAAAGAAAAATCATTAACTCCAGTTATTTCTGTAACCCCTTTTCATTTACTTGTGTTAGCGCTATCCTTTGTTGTTAATTAATAACAAAGTTAATAAAAAAAGTTTTATGAGTATAAACAACATGGTCGAAAATAAAAATAACAACAAGAAAAATTGATAAAAATAATGTATATATTGAAGTCATGGTGGATGAATTATTATACAATAAATCTTGCACTGAATAAAGTGATACGACGGGTAACTTGCAGATTATTTCGAGAACATGTCAACCCCCTATGGAGGCGTACGTATGTGTACGACAAAGAATTTATAAAAAGGTTGACTATATATTAGCAAACGCTTCAGGAAACTTCTTTGATGCTTACTAATATTTACTATTTGTTGGAAAAGTAATAACAATTGAATGGTATTTCTGTTGTACGTAGCACTTTGCCACAACTTTAATTACGTGATTACTTTAATTAATTCTTTGTATTATATTATACTAATGGTGAGTACGCAAGCCACTGGCTACTCTGTCTCCATACATTTACTTTATTACTTTTGTTTATATTATTCAAATTTTAAATTCAAAATTTTCGTTTTTTTTTTATTTATTTATAATACGAGTATATTTGTGCTACTGTCAGCGGCGAGCACTTAAGCCACTGGGCTACTATGGTTAAATAGCTTACTTTATTACCAGTGTTTATATTACGCAAATATTAAATAAAAAAAATTTTTACATTTATATATAATACATTTGCACTACTGTCATCGGCGAGCACGCAAGCCATTGGCTACTCTGGCTCAAATTTTTGGAATTAAATAATAATTTTCTTTTATTTAACATTATTTAGGTAGTAAATAATATATATTATAATTTTAAGTCTCCATTTCCATGGAAAATGGGTGAATAAACAAACAAACTCATGAACTTTATATATAAAGATTACACAAGGACTTTATATTAGTTCCTAAGGATATATTTCAAAAGGTAAATCTGTACTTTTGTTCCTTAAGACATTAATTCCATTTCTCTCCTTGCAGCGCGGTATAATTAACGCATTTTTTCTCCATTCGTCAGTAGAAGAGTTACTAATTTAAAACATTTTTCGAACTGTCCCCCGCTCTCATACGAGGTGTGATCCAAAGTAAGCTGACTTTTTCAATTTCGCGAGCTTTGTACACTCTGATTTCAAAATATTTTTTTGTTTGTTGATTATACGTTTACAGTTTTGTCTGTATAGCATGTGTTGTTTTTATGTGGTAGGCAAAGTTTACTACCGCTCCGCGCGGTAAAAACAGTTGCTACGCGCACTGGGGTTACTTTTGACGCTGATTCTACAAAGGTTGGACTGTAGATAATCATGTTTGGTTACTATGCTAAAGTTGGCTATAAATCCCTTTTGGGGGAGCGCCTTGGCAACTCTTTTCTCAAGCAGTATTTCCCACACCATCTGTTTCAGTTTTCCCTTCAGTTCAGCTTTGATTTCCCCATATTTGACAGAGCCGCCTTCTTTGCCGCTTTGTCGGCAAGTTTGTTTCCCCTGATATACAAGTATCTTTGACATACTAAGTGATCGAACCCAATCAATCAGAGAGTTCACTCACATTGACAGCATATCGCACCCTTTTTTCAATCAGACAAAACATTTATCAGAGGAACACTCATTAAAACACTCACTTCATTATTCATATTATTCCAGTTATTGTTTGATATATCCTTTACAAAGTCCTTTAGTATTTCTAAAAACAATTTTTGTAAATGTAAATCTAGATATACATAACAAATCAAAATAAATAAAAAATCCTTATATCATAAATCAGATTCCTTTCTTATTTATAGTAATATAAATTTTATACTCGCACATAATAAAAAATTAAAAACAAAACGAATCTAACAAATACAGACAGATTTATTTACATAACAGAAATAAATAATATTTTACTTTTATACAATCAAATATAAATTTAAAAAAATAAACAATAATAACTGAAACATAAACTGTTATCGACAATAAAGTAGTTTACACCAGATTATATATTAATTTAAACTATTATTAGTGTGGTAGTAGTAAAGCCGAGGTGAACTATCAGCACAAGTTATAGTTCTGTAGAATAAATAAATATTAAAAAAAGGTAACATCTATTTTATGTTTTAAAAATGTTACTTTAGGCTGCTGATAGACTGTCATGAGTCAAATATTCATTCACTTCTAAATGATTAGTGTTGAACAGTAAAGACCAAACCTGGCTGATTCTAAATAAAACACCATGCATATTAACTTACATACCTGTACAATATAACATTTATTAGTAAATTAGTCATTTACAATTTTATATAATTAAAAATTGTAATATAAAAATAATATCATTACTGTAATTCTGAATTATTCTTATAATGTTCTAGAATTCTTATAATAACTAATTCAAATTCAATTACTTTTTAATTATAAATTGTTGAAATATTAAATACATGTATACTATGTATTTCATTAAATTATTTATAAATATTCAATTTATATAAAATAAATTATTATTATAATTATAAATTGAATATAAATAATTATATATTATTCATAAAATAATATAAATAAATACATAAATATATATCATATATTATTTATTTTATAAATTTATATATAATATATATAATATAATATAATAAAAATATATATAAATATAAATTATAATCAATGAACAAACCACAATATGAAATGGAAAACAAGGCTAAGATCTTTCATATTGTGGTTTGATCATTGATTATTATTTCACGTGTTTATGTAAATTTTATATATATATATATATGTATATATATAAACATGAATTTTCAAAAGAACACACAGAAATGAAATCACTGAAACCCACTACTATATTTCGATGGCCTCGTTATCAGGAAGATAATGACTGTCGTTATCAGCCTTTGGAGCGATTCACATCTATCTTCCCGATGACGAGGATATCGAAATATAGTAACGCTTCAGTGATTTCATTTCTGTGTGTTCTTTTGAAAATTCTAGTTTATTCAGTTTGAAGAATCCATTCATCTAATTGATATATATATATTAAAAATAATAAAATTAATAATATTCAGCTAAAGTTTATATATATATACATTAAATAAATTTAGAAAAAAAAAAGATTAATTAACACTTCCAGCCTCAAAATTCTGCTTTTAAACGTCATTAACAAAAGAAAATGAAGAAGATAAAAAGAAGTGATACAGACGTAATTAAGACACCATCGCCAATATAGTGCGCTTAGTTTTTGCCTTTTTCTTCTCCTGATGACGGTTTAAACCAAAAAATTTGAGTACATGTGTTAGTCCTTCCTAATTTGTATATCTGTATTCATCATGAACTTTAGGTATCCTATAGTATTCATTAACATCAAGTGTCAATCTGTCAATGATTCAAGAATTAGAACAAATAATTAAGGATATATTTAGTGTAATGTTAATGAAATGTAACAAGACCTTTGTAACAGTGTTGCTAACAGTGTTCAACATTGTGTTCAACATGAATGTAGAAATGTTGATCATATTAAATATATCATTTACTGGGCGTTAAAATAGATCTATGGCTTTTTGAGAATGTGTTTTCATTAAAACTGATTATAAAAACCACTGTTATGCATTTTTACTGAGGAAAAGCATAACTGAGTTATACGAATTTAGAAGAAAAAGAATAATTCTAAGATCTTTCAACCGCAACAATAGTCTTCGTCAGAGTCAAATCTCATTTTAAATTACTTAACTCAACTTTACAGAATCAACTAAACATAAGTTGAGATTTGACTCTGACGAAGACCGTTTTGTTAACAAGGTTGAAAGATCTTCGTCATTTTTCTCATTTCTTACAATGGTTTGGATGTTAATATATATATTGATATATTAAACAAAATTTCACAGTCAACATCTGAAATAAAAATCAACGTTTTAATCACAGTTAGAAAATCAAAAAAATAACTGAAATCCTTCAGTCAAAACAAGGGGTCTTGGTGAGTTTTAGTGACACTCTGACAGAGACTCTTGTTTTGGTTGACAGGACTTAGTCATTTTTCTGACTTTTTAACTGTCGGATTACACACACACACACACACACACTACAACACATACACAACAACATCACAATTGCACACAAGTAATTTCACTTTGCACACATCGATTTCACATTTCAATTCAAAGTATATATAAATATATATATACATAAAGATTTCACATAAACACGTGAAATAACAATCAATGATCAAACCACAATATGAAAATGGGAAAACAAGACTAAGATCTTTCAACCGTCCAGTTGGGTTTTGACTCTGACGAAGATCGCTTGTTAAGGTTGAAAGATCTTAGTCTTGTTTTCCCATTTCATATTGTGGTTTGATCAATGATATATATATATATATATATATATATATATATATATATATATATATATATATTTAAATGAGAATTGACAGTTAATGAATATACAGCATTATTTATAGCATTTAGATTTGTACTTTACACACATTTTTAACAGAACAATAAATGTTAACATCACATATAATAAAATATTATTAAGTATTACTTCTTTTTAAATCATAGATATAATTAGCGTTATTTATTATTCTAATTATAATTATTATGTATAAAATAATTTCATGACTTCTTTTTTACATAGAACAATTCTATTTGCTTTTTAATAGTGATTTAAGTAAAATTCAAGAATAAATTACTAGTTATCGTTTAGGTAAAAGAACTATAAAAGTAAAAACATATGTATTTTATAAATAAATGAAAAAGGCTATAACAAAATCTAATTTTTAACAATACATAAATATATATTACATATTGAATTTAAATATTTCATAATATATATAATTTAAATAATTAATGTTTTGATATATTATTGAGTCTTATTTATTATTATTAAAGTGTAAAGCGCAGTGGAATGCAGAAATGGGACTTTGAACTTTTGACCGAGACAGTCCCCTTCAGACGTTCTGGGACACCATACCTAAGCTTCTGAATTAGTCACTCTGGTGTAAGCCTTGATATTTATAGTTTTAATGAATACAAATATTTATAAATTGTATATTATATATTCATATATTAATAAGTAAGCTTAAGCAAATGCAATTTATTTTTATTATATATATTAGTAACATGGCTTTATTACTTTATCATTTATTCAATAATTTATTGATTTTTTTGTAGTATATTTACTGATGATAAAAATAAATTTTACTTAAAATATTAAATATGATTTGTGTTAAAAATACGATAAAGAATCTCATATCCATGTTTGAATAGGGCATATTGAAACAATAACTTTATATTTCTGGTAAGATTTTAAAACTGGCTTACTTGTTGATCGGAATTGTTATTATTTTATTTTTAAATAAGCAAATAGACATTTACGCATATTGAGTTCGTCACACAGTGAATGTCAAACAAGATCTGGACTAAGAAAATACTCGTAGCTATTAAGATTAAGGGATAGAAACTTTTGTGGCAGAAGCTAGTGACCTGGAACAATTTCTGTTATTTCTCTTTTTCCCTATCCCGAATGAGATCAAAATCTATAGAAAAAAAATTATATTTTTTTTTTCAATCAAATAATATAGTTCTAGAGCATCCAACATATATTTTTTTATATATATATCTGTCATATATTGTCCATTAGTTATTATTTAATTCAGTTGAAGGTAGCTTTTATCAAAGTACAACTATATAGGTACTTCACTAAATATACCAGTGTATATGTTTTGTCAACTTGAGATTTAGATCCTGATAGCTTTCTCAAACACATTGCATAATCTAAAATCTGTAAATTCTGACGAAAGTTTCTGACGTATTTTGAGATTGCTTGTCGTCAAAGTACCCCTATTTCCATTGTTGCTGTCTCAGACACTGTATCTTCAAAAGCGTTACACATTCTTTATTTTACTAATACGATTTGTTTAATTTATATATATATATATAATATATATATTGATAAAAGTATTTATAAAAGTAATATATATTATATTAAAAACGTTATGTCCGATTTCACTTTACTTTGCTTTGTTGAATATTTTTTTAAATATATGTATTCAAGAAGAACTGCTTCCAACCTTTACGAATGCATATATATATGTATATATAGTTAAAACAAACTGTGACACATAGAAACATAACAAAGACTCGCTTTTCAATATTTCGACCACCATTACGGTCGAAATATTGGAAAGTGACTCGAAATATTCGAAGTTATTAAAAAGACTTTAATATTTCGTCATCAAGATTTTCGTGGATTGAAAAATAACTTTACTTCATTGTTGTCATGAGAAAAGATTTATGACTTGGAAAACTCCTTGTAAACATATTTTTTCTCTTGACAACGACGGTTGTGTGGTTTATTTTAGTGGAAAATCTAAGAAATATATTTGTTTTTATGGCTTTAATGGCGATTTATTTATAATTATAGGAGGAAAATTTTTTAATAATCGATTTGTTTTGGGTTTGGAGCTTAATTGTAATAACTTAAAAAAAAAAAGACTTTAACCCATGAATTATTGACTTGATGACGTATTTATGATGTTATTGATAAAAGTTTAAGTATTTTTTGTGTAGATTTTTTAGTTAACTTAAAACGAAACGTAACATTTATATTTGTCAGAATTAGTAGTAATACTGTCCGTCATACCTCGTAAAGTCTCAGAAAAGCTTGACCAACAGTATTACTACTAATTCTAATATTACTAACCTCTGTGGAACTAACCCATTAACTATATTTATATTTGTATATATATTATAATGTTATTTTAACAAGTTTGCTTAAGGAAATAGCTGGACTGGAAAAAATGTATGCTTTTCTTTAAATGACCCACATTGTTATGAACGGAATAAATACATAGATGTTAAACATATTAAACTAAACAATCATATTAAATAACTTGAAGAAATGAAAAATATTTATTTTTAATTATCATGAAAAACAAAGTCAATTTATACCTATAGTTTATTCATGAAATAATAATTTCTTTATAACATATTTCTGAAATTTAATCATGTTCACTTCAAAGGATGTTGAAATTAATATTTTTATTATTATTTATTAATAAATTAGTAAGCCTTCATAAAAGTTTCTACAGTAAACATTTGTTTTAATTCCCTTTCTACAAATGAGTATATACGCTCTTTGATGATAATGCGATAGTATTATTATGATTTATTTTTTTAATTTCAACCAAGGGAACCATTTTTTTCTTTTTGAATGTTTTTTTATGAGGAAGACCATTGTTTCATTTAGGTTTGAAGATGTTTAAAGCATGGGTTCATAATCATGGGTGATAGTCGCCTAGGAGGGGGAGAGGGAATTGTTTTAGGGATGCAAAATAATGATACGTTACGACAATAAACTGTTCCATAAACATGAAAAAAAACTTCAACAACTACCCGACTGAAGGAGAGTACAGAGCAGTTAACAAGTTTTATGGTTGGAAAAATTACTTAGATATATATTAAAGAGAAATGCAAGTGTCAACTTCAGTGGTTTCAAAGTTGCCATTAAGCATTTGGTAAAAATAATAATAAAGATCAGTGTTGTTGCGATTTCAGTGTTTATAGTTTTATAATTTTTCAAAGTAGCAAGTTGTGAATAAAGCATATTTTGGTCTTCAGCTATTATTGATAAATTCCCTACTTTTTGTGTGTCTCAAATCTATATTTGTTTTCTTTCTATTATATTTATTTGATGGAAACACTTCTAAAATAATGAAAATAGCTCAAGAAATAGAGGGTGATTTTAAAAATATTAAGAAATACGAAAAATTGTTTAAGGGAGTTGTTAAGAGAAAGGTTGAGTAGCATTGCCCTAAGCAGTACAAACTAATCGTGTTGTATGTATAGTAGCATTTTGAACGATAATCTGCAGCTGTGTCGGCGTTTAATTTAAGATGTATGGCAAGTTACAGACCCAAGAGGTATTTAAAGCCATTGGAAAATGAATATTGTTGAATTACAATATAATCAGATGATTTATGGACAGTCAAATAATTAACGCCTTTAACTAAAAATATATTTAAATAGAATGAGAGTTAAAACGAAGAAAACAGAGATAGAAACAGTCATAACTCATGATTAAAGAGAAAAAAGAAACACTAAGTCTTCCCAAACAAAAAGGGTTTAATCATACAACACGTTTTGAACACCTAGTGTTCATCGTTAGGTTACATCTGCTTCAGTGTAATCTGACGATGAACACTAAGTGTTCAAATCACGTAGTGAGATTAAATCCTTTTTGTGCCGAAGTGTTTCTTTTTCTCTCTAATCATATTAAATAGCACACAATAACTGCTTGCATAGCTCGTAAGGCATAACTCACGTTATTTCGACGATCGTCATCAACAGGAGACGAAGAGTCTCACAGGAAAACAGGGACTTTGGCTCCTGATGACGACGATCGTCGAAATATCGAAGTAGTGAGTTATACCTGTTTCTATCTCTGACACATTCATTTTAACTCCTTTTTTTTTTGTTTAAAAGCTCGTTGGACTGTTTCATTTAATCGTTAAAATAATATTTATTCATAAATCTAAACCCTGTTTGTCATATATACGTGTTATTTCTTTTTTTCTTAGAAAATAAAGATACCATAAAAGACTTTTTTGTTCGTCACAAACTTTGTTGATAATTCAATTTTATAACTATTTGTCCCCATCAAAAAGCAACAAACTTTACAACATAAACTATATACCAGTCGACTAACTTTTTAAATTCACCAATAATAGCAATAGTTAATCAAAACAATAAACTACATAATAGAAATAATCTTTTTTAATAAACGTATTCAATATTCACATATTAATGAAAATAATAATTATTTTCTAATGGTATTGTTAATGACGAAATTAGGAATTAAATATATTTAATTATCTCAATATTTTTAAAAAGTAATTTGAGCGTTTTGTACTTAGTTTTGTTTAATTTAACCTCTGAAGATGACCACATGGAAATTTTAAATATATAGGTAAAAAAAATTGGCTAGTCCATCAAAGAAGCCCTGTTATCTTATCCTTATTCCCTAATATGCCGTCCCTCATGTTATATGCTGGATCCATTAAAAATTTATTACTTTCTTTCATCTAATATTTAGGAAATATAAATTCATTTTTTTTCTTTTTCAATAGGTTTTCACTTTTGTATAACAACCTGTTTTACATAAGCGAAATTTTTCTCTTTAAGCGTTGAGAAAGTACATCTAATGAAATTAAGTCTTGAAACTTCATCAGTTTTTTAAAAACATATATACATATATATAAATTATTACTAATTTTGAATGACAAAGTTCAATTAATATTAAATAATATTCTAGACATAAGAAAATATTTGATATACTATTTGTTATTTGATTGGTAACATGAAGTGGATTTCATTTGTGTTATCTGTTTTCGCACGGACATGAGTCCCGCATGTTTTTAGTGACCCACCGGAGGTAGCTGGTCACTCGAGTGTAGACTCCTGGGTAGCCAGGTCTTCCGCAGCCAACACCCCAGGACACTATGCCTGCAACAAACATCCTTTTAGTGCTCAGCCATTATGATACAACTTTGCTAGTCTTATCTGAAAAATAGTCTCTTGATTTCAACAACAACTGTCTAGTTTGTATGAACATGTGACACTAAACTGTTCAGTCATACAACTAATCATTGAACTGTGAATTGTTACAAATCCAATGATATATATATATAAATATATATATGAGTTCAAAATTCAAGAAGAGAAACACACAGAGTAAGGAAACACACTGACAGACTCAAATTTTTGGATAATCTGTCTTAAGGAGAAAAGAGAAATTATGGCAAGTAACCCGTTACTTAGGTTACTTACCGTTGCGTCTACAACATGCATTGTCTCCCTTTCACTTTTCTCCTATAGACGGATTATCCAAAAATTTGAGTTTGTAAGTGTGTTTTCTTACTCTGTGTGTTACTCTTCTTAAATTTTGAACTCGTATTGTGTCAAGTTTGGATCGTGTTTTGTTCTATTAAGTGAAATATATATATATGATCAAACCACAATAAGAAATGGGAAAACAAGATTAAGATCTTTCAACAGTAATAAGCGGTCTACGTCAGAGTCAAAAACCCAACACAGTCAGTTGGGTTGAAAGATCTTAGTCTTGTTTTTCCATTTCTTATTGTGGTTTATCATTCACGTGTTTATGTGAAATCTTTTTATATATATATATATATATATATATATATATATATATATATATATACCGTGTATTATGTAATCGGGAATCGGTCTGCTTTATTTAAAACCTTTTTCATTAGCAGAAGTAAGATTTTTTTGAATAAGAGAATTAAATTTACATTATTTAAACTTACAATGTTTACTAGTTAAAAAGTTTCAACTAAACTCCAATCGTCTCTGCACCAGTGCGCTTGGTTATCTTCTCTTATTTCTCCTGAAGACGGTTCAAACCAAAAATTAGGGACTTTAAGTGTGTGTTTTTAACTTATCTATGTTTTTTTATCTACAATGAACTTTATTTGTCCATTTCGATACCTACTTTCATAAAAAAGTGTTATATGTATATAGTTCGTACAGGAAAGAGAAAAACAGATGAAAACACACACAAAAAAGACTCAAAACGAAATTTAGACATTCGTCGTCATCGGGTAGAAGTAGTCTCTTTTTGAGTAGCTGAAGCTAACTGATATATATATATATATATATATATATATATATTATATATATATATATGATGATTTATATATATATATATATATATAATGATTATATAGATTAGTGTAACTAGGTAGCAGACCTTTTTTATTTGTAATTTTTTCATCATTAAATGGATTGTACGAACAAATCTTTTGGTGAACTGTTGTACTTAGTACCAGGTAAATGGAAATGTGAGATCCGAAATTTTGAAAAACTGTATCGAAAAATAATACATAGAGAAGTTGGGAAGAAATTTAATAATGTTTGATTATATAGATATATATACACTTAAGATAAACTGTGACACATAGAAAGAAACATAACAATGATTCACTTTTTAATATTTCGCCGTTATGGAGATGATGAAGTGAATTGAGGGAGGGACGACAGTCAACTGACTTATATATATATATATATATAAGTCAACTGACTAATATATATATATATAAACTTTAACACATAGGAAACAACACAGAAAGTCACTACAGAACTCACTTCGATATTTCGACACTGTCGTCATCGGGAAGAAGTGCGAAATACTCGCGTTGAGAAGCAAAGTGCTACTCTAATATACATAATCAAACCACTATTGCAGGAAAGCTGGCATAAAATGTACGAATAACTTAATATACAAATTGATATTGTTTCTTGACCACTGAATGTCCAAAGCAGTAAATTTTGGACTTATTTTGGTCTAATTCTCGAGAAACAATTTAATACTTAAATATAAACTTAAATGCAAATAATAAATGTAACGTAGCACTAGTATGTCGTGTTATCTAAACGTTGATATTTTTGGACGATGAGGTTCCTATACCATTATTAATATACCATTTCTACATAATATTATGTATTTTATGTAGACTCTACATCTGGATACGAAATAAATAAGTACTTATGCCAAGTAAATATTCATTCCATTGAACAACAATGTCAGCAGTCCTTAGAACAAACAGCAAAAATGTTTTTCTCTATAGATCCTAGATAAACACTGTCTACCTTTTCATTTAGAAATAAATAATATTGCTTACTAAACAGAAATAGAATGCTATTTTTTGCTAAAATAAATAATTTTATTTCCAATATAGTTATTACGATAATGTATTCATAACAATAAGTTTGTTCTTTATCCTATATAATGAATACGTGAAGTGTTTGTTTTGTGGGGAATAAGTTAGGAGTAATTAAGTATGAACAAAATAAATCATACTACATGTATTTTCAAGCAAGACGTTGTATTCTACAGATCCCTGTCCCTCTGGATTTTATCTATTAACATCTAAACAGCAATTACCATTAGTTATATTAGCATTAGTACTATTAGCATTAGTACAATTAGCATTAGTACTATTAGCATCAGTACAGAGTACTAACTGCAAGTATAAAATGCAGTTAGTACTGCTGTAATAGATCTTCCTTATAGTTTAAATGGGTGCCAAATTACTAATGAGCAACACCTGTACCTCTTAAAATCCTTCCAAAACAGGGAACATTAAAAATAAATATCATTTCGGTTTACTTTTGTAAGTCCAATAAATTTAGCTTTTTTTAAGTGATTTTGGGTGATAAAATAATGTAGACATATGATATTACGTTATAATGGTATTAATATCCCGTAGAAATACTTCGAAACATTGATTTTAAATTAAAGTGATAAATAATAGAAGCGAATATTATTAAAAATTAAAAGAAAATAGCAGTGAAGGAATTACCCAGATGATATATCGACGTTGGCATACGCGCTCTTAAGTACCCTGACTTACCAAAGTAGAAGGACGCTGTGAGAATATAAATTAGATGGTGTGAGTTATACAATACTATATATATTGGTCTGCCATTACCATCTTCTTTAGCTAGCTTATTCAAGGCGCCAGACTTATGGCTTTGGTAAAAAGATCGTGAATTATGCGTGGTCACAAACAAGCTGTGTTTTAACGATAGACCTATAGTAAATCATAATAGAAGAAAAGCCCTTGTCGTACACTATTAGCAGCTATATTAATTCTAAAAGAGCAATAATAAATACTACTAGTAATGTAGTTTATTTCTGGGGCTTCTCCATACAGGCATTGGGGCTTCTATGAAATGGATGGGCTAAATAAAACTATTTCGTATGAATTAGGGAACAACAAATAAAATTATATATATATATATATATATATATATATATATATATATATATATATATATATATGAACCAATTAAAACAGATAGCATACAGATAGACACAGGAATAACTCACTTCTATATTTCGACTATTGTCGTCTGAGATTGTCTTGTCTTTAGTGCAGAGTAATGTAGTTTATATGTTATTGTATGCTTACCGACTATTTGAAATTTGTCTCCATCTGCAGGAAGAAGCAGAGGTCCTCCACTGTCACCCTGAAAAAAATAGATTTAGTTACTCTCATATAAAAGAAATATTTCTTCTAATATTAGTTTAGTTACGTATTTCTTACTCTTTTATGAGACGTGCTTACTGTCTGTGTGGAAGCTTCGAAATTGATATCATTAATCATATATTTATGAGTTTTATGTAGATGATTATTTAGATTTTGTCTATGTCTAAAAATGTTAAAGTCATAAGTAATAAAATATATATAACAATCTAGCAAAATGCTTAGATTAAAGCATTAGAAAAAATGACATTTTTGAGAAATCCGAACCCACACTGCCGATTACAAAAATTATATTACTACAACTACTATCCGAAATATTTTGTATTGCAATGTCATCAAAGGTTTCAAATCTTAAAAAAAAAACAATAGAAGTGCCAAAATTGGGTTTTTCTGTTTGTTTATATGCTGACATTCTGCGTCTGACAGTATGGTGCAGGAATTCCTCCTAGTCGGCAGGTTTGTATTAATTTTTTTCTGATCTACATGAATAAATGCATTCCTCATAATGCTTCATTAGTTTACTTATTTCTGTAATTTAATCAAAGTAATTGTTTAAAATTATTTTTTCTGAATGTATATAAGATACAATCGCGATACATTTTTACCTATTGGTATGAATTGTATGTATTATTTTTAAAATTTACATGATTTAATTCGAACACAGTTTGATACATTTGAAATTTAATACAATCAGATACAATACAATAAAGAAATGACAAAACAAGTGTATTAGTATTTTTTATAAAAAATATATTAGCAATTTACTTATTGTTATTTTGTGCATCTGTGCGATGTCGGTGAATTAGTCGTCAAACTGGTAAGCTAAGTACACAATGTAATCCAGGCAGCTCACTAGTCCCATGCTACTTAGTCTTGCAGTTGTTAACTTCACATTAATTTCTGCCTAAGTCCTTCAAGGGACTTCATTGACCTTTACAATAAAAGTCATTTTATTTGAAACCTTTTTTTTCTGACTGTTTGTATCGTTCTATTCATGTCTTTCAAAAATTTCATTTTTTCTTTGTTTTGTTTTAATAATTTTATTTAATCAGAGGCCAAAACAATATTTAAAGCTCCTCACTAAATACAATTCTAAAATATTCTAATTTCAACTTTATTATAAGTAAACTTAGTATAAAAAATAAATAAAAGTACAATACTTGATTAATTTCCATTAATATAATCACACAAGTAATTCTAACGTAGTGCAATCAGTTACTATGTGGTATTTACTCATTGTAGGGTAAAAAGCTAATGAAATTGTCTCCACATAAAAAATTTACTGGTATAAACAACGCGTTTCGAACACGTAGTGTTCTTCCTCAGGCATTAACTAAGGTTAACCTGAGGTTAACCACAACACAAGTAACTTATAACTACTTGTAACATAACGGTGGGATTGGTGATACTATTTATATATATTAATAATGGAATAATTAAAGGGAATGAAAGGTTAAGATAAGCTGATGCACTATCAATTAGGTGCAGCAAGGTTCACATAGTTAGGTTAGGCTATAATATTAGATTCTATTAGGTTTAGTTATTGATCTTGCTAATATGTGATTGTAATCATTTGTACAGAATTTATAAAACCAAAATAAATGAATAGTAAATGTAATCTATAGATATAAAAATGAATGTGGGTCTGTCTGTGCTCGATAGATTAAAAAATTAATCGTTATGAAAATTTGGGAAATTATTGGGTATATCCCCGAGAAGGTCTGTGTAATTTCTTTTTAAAATCAAAGATGGGGTTCTAGGTGCTCTCAAAAAAATTATAAAAACTCAAATTTTGTTTTAGAATAATGCATCACCTGCCCTACTGGTGAAATTTGTTTGAATTTATTTACATTCTTTACGTTGACTTGGACAGTTTTAAGTGAAATAAAATTATTATTTAGAGATTAAGTTAAAAAAAAATCTGCAGTGGCCTACACTCTACTTTACTATAAGTAACTCAATGTCAAATTTCTTGAGTATATAAAACATAACGTATCATTTAAGCATAACATAAATATCTAAATGGGATATAATTATTAGCATTGCATTCGTGAGGTAGCGAAGTGATTGAAGGACATATCAATTTATAAGCTTATTTTTGTACATCACAAATAATTTATTATTTGCAAATAATTTCATTAGTATACTACAGCAGTAATATCATTTTTGAAAAACCAATGTGAACATTTTTTGAAACGAAATATTTCCTACAAGAGAACATGGCTATTGTTCAAATAGCCAGTAGATTTCTTACATCGTTTACTTAACATCCTTCTACATTGAATATTAATGTAAAATTTTCAAATTTAAAACATAAAATACCCTTTTTTTCTCTGAAAAACATCTTAAAAGGGAAAAAATGTTGTTTTAAAGTGATTTGTTAATAAAGATGTACGATAATTACAGTTATTAATCTCTAAACCAAAGATTTATAATTTTGAATTATCTTTTACATTTTTGGTTTTTAACAGAATTATTATACTGGGAATTTTATGGCTTCTTAGTATTTAAAAAGATCATTTTCCTTCCCCTTTGTCAAATAACATATATACGATTTTTTTTTTATGAGTGTTATCATTTACCTGCACAATAATATTCCTCTTACATCTCTTATAAGTAAATAATATATTTCATTTTTCCATTAGAAACATCAATTTTATCTCAGTGGATTCGCTCAAAAAATTCTAAGTCAATGTAAACAATGTAAAAAAAATACAAAAAATTCGACAAGTATAGCAGGTGATCTCTTAGTCTAGAATAAACAAAAGTTTTTATATCGTTATTGCTCTTTTTCCGTAATTGAAACTTAATGATTTTTTTTTTTATGAATTGCTAATTTTTTGTTCCATTTTTGGTCAATTTTCATAATTTTTTAACGAGCCGTTTAGCGTCAAAAAAACATTTTCTGAAAACACAAATCGACTCTAACGCCCCTTTAGCGAATGTAATTTTAGAAAAAAATATCTCAACTCATTGTCCATATAATGTTCTTTTATAGGCATAGTTTCATTCTTGTCCGTCAAACAGTATGGCTTGTATCGCTCTCCAAGGTTTGAGATTGATTTATAAGTCAAAATTTTTACATTTTATTGAAAAAAAAAATATTTCCTGTTGTTAAAATTTTGAATATATTTTTCGTTTGTTTCATATGTAACCTCAAAGATAATGTCAAAATTCAAAACTCTAGGGTTATAGTTTAGGAGGAAAAATGTTTTAAAAAAAAACGGTTTTTGGCAAAAAAAATGACTTTCCCATCATGCATAATTCTTCCCAAACAATAGGGATCTTCGTCTAAATGGGGCCCATTTTTGTGTAAAATATCAACTTGATCCATCAAAGATTCTGGACCGTAGCGTGGTAACAAGCAATGCTAACACACGCACCCACCCACCCACCCCCCACACACACACAGACATCATCGTAAAAACTTCATAAAAACGACTTCTGGGACCTCAAAACATGTAATTCCGTCAAAATCTCGAGATCGAATTTTTTCACGATCACTATACTTTACTTATAGTAAAGTAAAAATTGAAATATTATTATGAGTTAAGATGATATGTTAATATATTAACATATTAATTGTTGATTGTTAATATAATAACAAAAATATTCTAACGTAGTGCAATCAGTAATTATGTGGCATTACTCATTGTATGGTAAAAAGCTAATGATGAAATATGAAACAGATGTATATGATGATGAAACGCCTTGTTTATACGATTAAATTATTATATGTGGAGACTGTTTCATTAGCTTTTTACCCTACAATGAACAATAATATTGTTAAATGTAAAAAAATAACCCCCAATAAAACATATATTTTCTGATACATTCTTTGGTATCATTGATAGTTGTCGGACAAGTGTAAACAAAACACAAGTTGTCTGTTAACGAGTTCGATATTTTGTATACTTATAGTTAAGTTTATGCCACTCCAGATTTTTTACTTTACTATAAGTATTACTTTACTATAAGTAAAGTATAGTGATCGTGAAAAAATTCGATCTCGAGATTTTGACGGAATTACATGTTTTGAGGTCCCAGAAGTCGTTTTATGAAGTTTTTACGATGATGTCTGTGTGGGTGTGGGTGGGTGGGTGGGTGGGTGGGTGTGTTAGCATTGCTTGTTACCACGCTACGGTCCAGATCTTTGATGGATCAAGTTGATATTTTACACAAAAATGGGCCCCATTTAGACGAAGATCCCTATTGTTTGGGAAGAATTATGCATGATGGGAAAGTCACTTTTTTTGCCAAAAACCGTTTTTTTTAAAACATTTATTCCTCCTAAACTACTAACCCTAGAGTTTTGAGATTTTGACTTATCTTTGAGGTTAAATGAAACAAAACGAAAAATATATTCAAAATTTTATATCAACAGGAAATATTTTTTTTTTTTCAATAAAATGTAAAAATTTTGACTTAAAATCAATCTCAAACCTTGTGAGAGCGATACAAGCCATACTGTTTGACGGACAAGAATGAAACTATGCCTATAAATAGAACATTATATGGACAATGAGTTGAGATATTTTTTTCTAAAATTACATTCGCTAAAGGGCGTTAGAGTGCGATTTGTGTTTTCAGAAAATGTTTTTTTGACGCTAAACGGCTCGTTAAAAAATTATGAAAATTTGACCAAAAATGGAACAAAAAATAAGCAATTCATAAAAAAAAAAACATTAAGTTTCAATTACGGAAAAGAGCAATAACGATATAAAAACTGTTTGTTTATTTCTAGACTAAGAGATCACCTGCTATACTTGTCGAATTTTTTGTATTTTTTTACATTGTTTACATTGACTTAGAAATTTTTTGAGCGAATCCACTGAGATAAAATTGATGTTTCTAATGGAAAAATGAAATAAATTATTTACTTTAAGAGATGTAAGAGGAAATTTTGGCAGGTAAATGATAACACTCATTAAAAAAAAAATCGTATATATGTTATTT
>JAPFBL010000887.1:0-68570 GCA_026182355.1 Hermatobates lingyangjiaoensis | reverse complement strand
CAGGTTCATGGTAGAAGAAAGAGTTGAAACCTCTGACTCTTGAGCAAGTAAACTACATTTGACCATGTGAGAAAAACTTGGTTTCGCTACCTTGTATTCCTGCGTTGGATGAAGTCTCCCTTTGCGACTTAGTTAACGTCATTGCGAAATAGACTCTGACCGGACTTTGCAATCATTTCAACGTAAACAGACAGTGGCTCGGAATCAACGGTATGTGTGGTATACACACAGACTCCCCAATACCACATCCAGTCATTATGTCCGCCTCTATGGCATATCTGTGTAGAACACGAACTCAGAGTCGTGTCCCGTTGCACAGTTTTGGGGCACTCATGTTTCGTAACATGAAATTTGTTACTGCTACTAAATTGCAGCATGATTGGTTCTCCTACTTTAAGATTTTACTCATGAGCAGGCAGTCTAGGAGAAATAAATTCAGAGTCAAGAAATTAAATTAGATAATGAACTGCTTCTTCATCACTAATCCAATCTCTTTACTGACTTGTAAGGTCTTTCCTCGGTATGATATAGCATAAGAACTTGTTTGTTGATTTCTCCTGCCTGTTCATTTTAAGGGCTGAGAATTGCTCGTTTACAAAACTATTTATTCGAAATAGATAGTACATCCTCAACTCTGGGAAACACTTTTTCAAAGATGTCAAATACGCAATATATTCACATGCTCCAATGAAATTAAAATCAACTAACAATACCTACTTGCTTCACCTGTGTATTTTCAAAACAAACTTGTCTGTGAAGTTAGGAAAATACACTTAAAGCCCTATAATTTCGTTTCTGTACTTAATTATGAATCTATTTAGAGCCCATATTTTAAGTTAGGCATACACAAATCCAGTGTCAAAGTTTCATCTCGCCATGTCTTATGGTGGCTGAGTTTACTTGTGACAAACGTTTTTGCTTTAAACGTCCATAACTTCACTTTTACGTTGAATTTCCAAATAATTCAGAGCCTATATTTTAAGTTAGACCTACCCAAATCTACTGTAAAAGTTTCAGCTTTATATGTCTTATGGTAGCTGAGTTTACTTGTGACAAAGTTTTGCGGACAAACAGACAAACCGACAAACCGACAGAAATTTTTCTAAGGGTGGATTCGGTTTCTCGAATTTATGAAACGTAAAGAAAACTTGAATTGAGTCAGTTCTAAGCAATGTACAGACAAAATCATTATTTTATTTATATAGATTTGTGCTACTGTCATCGGTGAGTACGCAAACCAGTGGGCTACCCTGGCTCCATGCTTTTAGTTTATTATCAGTCTTTATATTAAGCAAATTTTATATTAAAAAAAAACTATGTTTTTTTCTATGTGTCAGACTTTCATTTAAGTGTATATAATATATAATATATATATAATATACCCACATACACATATACTGATATTATGAAAAGAAAAAATAAAACTTAAAAAACGTATTTAGTGGAATCTTAAAACATATAAATCCGTTAAACTTATAATTGTTTTCATGATTACCAATATTGTAGTTACTTATATGAAACGTTTTCCTCTTGTTGTTTATATAGGATAGAGATAGGATATGATCCATACAGTAGAATGTTGTTATATAACAAAACAGTGTTGTTATATGTATGTAAGTAGTATGTAATAAGGCGAGTATGTTAGCTCTTAGCATTATCAATATTTATCTATCCTTCGTAAGGTTCCCTGCTATACATAAAGTACAAAGTCATTCTCTTTCGACTAAATGCCACCACATGCTTTACTAATACTGCTTAGGTATTCTTGTTGTATTACCTCGTAGACAAGGCTAGATAATTTCTTATTTAAAAAGCTAGTAAAACACTTTAATGCTCACTCTGCCTTTCTTTCAGTCTTGTTGCATATCTCTTTACTCTTTCTTTTCTCTATTTCACTCTTTCTATAGTGTTCATTCAGTCTACTAATAATACAAATATATATTATATATATATATATATATAAATATATACATTATTTCGTTGGAAATACGATCCAAAACGGACAAATATAGTTAATATAAACAAAGAAACATAGAGAAATCAGAAGAACACACTTACAGTCTCTAATTTTCGGTTTGAACCGTCTTCAGGAGAGATAAGAGAGGGAAAAACAAGCGCATGGATCAGAGACGGGTCTCCAACCGTCTCTGATCCAGTGCGCTTGGTTTCCCTTCTTATCTCTCCTGAAGACGGTTCAAAACCGAAAATTAGAGACTGTAAGTGTGTTCTTCTGATTTTCTATGTTTCTTTGTTTATATTGAACTATATATATTTAATATATTATATATATATATATATATATATAATATATAATATTTTATATATATAATAATAATATATATATTATATATATATATAGTGTACTAATAGTTGACCGTTGACCTTTCAACTCTTTTATTCTAACAGCTTGTTTCTTGTTCATTATTGACCTTTGACCTTCTCTTTATATTAACCTGTACTATCCTTTTAATCTATTTATAGCAATGACTAAGCATGAGTCATCGATTTTAATTTAACATGTCACTTGGCCAACTCCTTTTCCAGTTGAACCCTGTTAGCAGGAGGTTAGTTCGTCGGATCGAATCTCTCAGTCTTAAGATCGTGAATGCCGAGACTGCGGTTAATTTTAATGATACCTGTTTAAAAGAGATATGCTGCCTATTTATACCAATATATTCTATGTTTTGTTATTAAGGGCTAGGTCAAATAAAAGAAAATAAACTCCTTCCTAGGCCGACGTTTCGATCTATTTGTACATCATCCTCAGGGCTAAAATTAGAGTAAGAACTATAATACATTTACCAAAACAATCTACAACTCACATAGAGAACTAACACGAATTTTTGAGACCAACAGATACATACAAAAGGTTGTTTTATAATCAGAGTTGTTGAGTACACATCTATTTTAAAGTATCAGACAAAAGGAAATTAGTTTTACCTTGAAAAGTGTGCTAATGGTTATTTAAGTTACAATGAGAATTAATTGGTTATAAGTACGAAAAACACTACTTTGTTATATTCATCTATCATTTCAACCTAGCCCTCAATAACAAAACATAGAATAGAATAGAAGAGGTCAATAACAATTGTGGAGTATACCTATATATATAATATATATATATATATATATATATATATTAGTGTATATTGGCAGCAGATTCTCTTGTAAACATATTTTATTAAAGTAGACGGCAGCTTCCACATTCACGACCTTTTTGCTGGTGTTTTCTAGTTTATAACTAGTTTTCTTTGCTAGGGAGTGATTTCGTGATTTTTTTGATGTCTCTGGAACAACTCCTTCACGAAATCACTCCCTACCAAAGAAAACTAGTTAGAAAACTAGAAAACACCAGCAAAACGAAGGAAACACACAGAAATAACTCACATTCTAAGTAAGACATTCTAAGACGCTACCTCGAAAATAGATTCACCTCAGATAATAAGAGCCTAACAACAGGCACTAACCACAAAATATTCTACAAAAACCAATATACAGATGAATATAAGACTGATGAACGTGTTTTGAAAAATATTATAAAAAGCCATGTTAAATGTATTAAGCCTGACGATAGATTGACCCTGATAACTTACTACCAAAGCCCTTCAATAAGCAGTTTAATAATGAAAAATAGTCCTAGCGTAAAGGAGTCAAAAGAAACAAATCTTATATATGAGTACTCATGTAATATCGGGAGCTGTGAGGCCCGTAAAAGCACATATATAGGAATGACTTCGACTTCATTGTCTAGAAGAATTACTATGCACCTTTCTGCCGGCGCGCCAAAATGCCATACAACAGCAGTCTATAAGACAAAACTCACAAGAGAAATGATGGTAAATTCCACGAAAATTATCGCTCGAGAAAGAAATCATTTTAAATTACAACTATTAGAAGCAATAATTATTCAAGAAAAGCAACCAACGATAAATATCCAAGTTAATAATTCTTGTCGAATTTTAAAACTATTTGCAAACAGAAACAGCCAGATTAGCCAGGTAGTAGGTGAGCCCAACCACCCTACCTTAATCCCCCATAATGCTCCGTGATACAGGGCGATGCCCTGTAAACATTCCATTAATAATCCATCTCTATATATATAACTAGCTTTCCTACTATTACTCTCATTATTGTCCTGATGATGAATGTGGTACATTCGAAACATGTCGACTAGTAATATCGGTGATAGACTTTATAGTTTTAATGAAGAGACGAGGAAGGAATTCCGGAAACTGGAGAAATTGTGTAAGAAGCAGATACAAGCCAAATATGGGGCGTTATTTAACAATATATATATATATATATATATATATATATATATATATATCAGTTAAAATTTCAAGAAGAGTAACACACAGAGTAAGGAAACACACTTACAGACTCAAATTTTCGGGCAATCAGTCTTCAGTAGAAAAGAGAAAGGGAGACCAAGCACATTGTAAAAGCTACAGCAAGTAACTGTCGCTGGCCGTTGCGTCTACAACGTGCTTGGCCTCCCATTCTCTTTTCCTCCTGAAGACGGATTACCGGAACATTAAGCTCATAAATCAAATATAATTGGATTTACTGTAAGTATTTAAAAACTGTACTGAATATACTCAGATGTTTGCTGTATTTTGTACAATTAGTTTAATCTAACTTCTTATTAATTGTATTACCATATAATGTATTTTGTTATTGCATCAACGTTTAAATTTACGTAAATACTTATGCCATAGCAATTGTTTCAATTTAACACCAATTGTGGTGGAGAGAGAGAGAGAGAGGGAGATATCGTGAGGGCGGGAGGGGAGAGAGAGAGAGGGTGATATCGTGAGGGCGGGAGAGGAGGGAGAGAGAGAGGGTAAGGCAGGGACGGAGGCAGCGCGAGGGCGAGGGGGGAGGGTGAGAGAGAGTGATAGAGGGAGGTGAGGGGAATAAGAAAATTGGTGGTTGGGAGAGAGAGTGAGAGGGGGAGGTAGAGAGGGAGATATCGTGAGGGCGGGAGGTGAGGGAGAGAGAGAGTGATAGCGATAGGGGAGGGGGTATCCACCACTACATTTTATGATCGTATATATCATTGCTTTTACACTAAAGTAGTACTTGTGGAGGAAAATATATAAAAAAGGAAAAAATAGACTACTCTAAATATACTTGAGTTGGGCAAAATCTAGGACTGTGAATGTAGAATCAATCTTTATTTTTGGGGTATCAGAAAGGGCCAATGTTTGGCCTGCGTGTGTTCCCTTGTGGGAGAGAAAGTGCTAGCGTAACCTAACCCACTCTGTCTCTCATTCTTTCCGTAACTTACTTTGTGTCTCTCAATGGTCTTACTCACTCACATTCACTCACTCTCTCTCTGTCTGTTTTCAGTATTCCTTGTTACTCTCAATGCCTTACATCTAAATAGACACTTTTTTAGATTGGGATATTTATATCTGTCTCTTTTATTTCATTCAACCTTATGATTCATTCATTCTCCATCTCTCACTCTCCTCTCTCCCTTCCCTCGCCCTCTCTCTATCCCCTCATCCATCCCTCAGTCCCTCCCAAGTTCCCTCCCTCTCTCTCCCTCATTCCCTCACACCATCTCTTCTCCCCATCCCTCTATCCCCCTCCCTCAATCTCTCTCCTTAAGCTCGCCCCCCTCTCTCTCTCTCTCTGTCCTCTCCCTCTTCTTCGCATTCCTCACCCCTCTCTCTCTTCCTACCACCAATATTCTCCATTCCTTCTTACTATCTCCCTCCATCTGTTCTCCCTCTCTCTCACCCTTCCTCAATTTCTCTCTATCAATCTATATCTCATTCTCCTCTCCTCTATCCCCCCCCCTCTCCAATGCTCCTCTCTTTCTCACTCCCCTCCCTCCTCGCGATATCTCCTCTCTCTCTCTCTCTCTCTCCCTCCCTCCCTCCCTCCTCCCTCTCTCTCTCTTTCTCTCTCCCTCCCTCTCTCTCTCCCTCTCCCTCCCTCTCTCCTCCATCTCTCTCTCCCTCTCCCTCCCTCCCTCTCTCTCCCAACCACCAATTCTCTCTCACCCCACCCGCCCTCACGATATCTCCCTCTCTACCACCCCCTCTCTCTCTCTCTCTCCCAACCACCAATTCTCTCATTCCTCCTCACCTCGCTCTATCACTCTCTCTCTCCCTTCCCCTCGCGCTGCCTCCCTCCCTAACTTCCTCTCTCTCTCTCTCTCCCCACTGTCTCCCTCCCCTCCCGCCTTCACGATATCTCCCTCTCTCTCTCTCCCTCTCCTCCCACTTTCACGATATCTCCCTCTCTCTCTCCCTCCTCTCCCGCCCTCACGATCTCACTCTCTCTCTCTCTCTCCAAACCACCAATTCTCTCCTTCCCCCTCCCCTCTCTCTATCACTCACCCTCTCTTGCCCCCTCTCACCCCTCCCCTTTTACCCTCTCTCTATCTCCCTCCCTGCCTCCCTCACTCTCTCTCTCTCTCTCTCCTTACCACCAATTCTCTCCCCTTCTCAATCTCTCTCACTCTCTTTCTCTCTCGCCATATTACTCACAGTGTTCTTTTTTTCCATTCGTTCCATATTCTTTATCTCTGTCTCTTTTTCAAGGTTTAAACAAAAAAAAAATCAATCATAAATACCAACTGAACGGAACAAAAAGAGTGAGATATCATAAAAGATTGAATTAGAGAGTGGGCATACTAAAAACAAAAAACAGAAAGAGAGAGAGAGAGACAGAGAGATGATATAAATGATAAAGTCCAGATGGATGTGCATCAATTATCAATGTAAACTTGTTTACTTAATTTGACCCCAGATTGCTCTGGCATCGCATCTCTAAAACCGTCCTTTAACTTAAGCAATTAAAACTTTCTCCAATTGAGAATGATTAAATCAGTTAGAATTAGGATATAATCAAATTTATGTAACTAAACATTTTCAATTAGTTTTGACCATTTGGAACTTTTAATATATGTATATTATATGCATTAGAAGAGTCGTTTGGTCTAATTCTCTTTCATCTCTTAATGAAGGTATAAACTGAGAAACTCAAAGTTTCAAACTGTAAATGTATAAACCTTTTGTGTGTATATATTTGTTTTACCTTTAAAACTTTTCTTGCTCATTCTTAAGAAATTTATCATTTTGCAAATTATATATATATATATATATATATATATTATATATATATATATTTATATATAAATAGTTCAAATAGACAAAGAAACATTGAAATATTTCTCTATTTTCTTTGTCTATACTCAACTATTTTTGTCCGTTTTGGATCGTATTTCCAACGAAAAAGTATATATATATATATATATATTATATTTGTAAAAGTTGGAAGCAGTCCTTCATTTAAACATATATTGTTAAATAACGCCCCATATTTGGCTTGTATCTGCTTCTTACACAATTTCTCCTTCTTCTTATCTCTTATCTCTTCTTATCTCATTCTTCTTACACTTATGATTATAATACATCTCTATATATATAACTAGCTTCCCTACTATTATTCTCATTATTGTCCTGATGATGAATGTCGTACATTCAAAACATGTCGACTAGTAATATCGGTGATAGACTTTATAGTTTTAATGAAGAGACGAGGAAGGAATTCCGGAAACTGGAGAAATTGTGTAAGAAGCAGATACAGGCCAAATATGGGGCGATTTAAATATATATATATATATATATTATATATATATATATATATATATAATGATCAAACCACAATAAGAAAGGGAAAAAAAAGACTAAGATCTTTCAACCGTAACAGCGGTCTTCGTCAGAGTCAAAAACCCAACTGATCATTGATTGTTGTTTCAGTGTTTTGTGGAAATCTTTATCTATATATATATATAATATATATAACGAGTTCGAGATTAACAAAGAGCAACACACAAAGTAGGGAAACCACTTACAGACTCAAATTTTCGGGTAATCCGTCTTCAGGAGAAAAGAGAATGGGAGACCAAGCACGTTGTAGGCGCAACGGCAAGTAACCAACCCGGCAACCGCCAGTGCTGTCAACCGTACCCGGTCTTAAAGTATAAATTAGGAGAAGATATAAAAGAAGCTAGATAAGCAGTACTGGTTGGGGTAAAACTATAAGTAGGTGAAAAATTATAAACAATATAAGATAAAAACAAACTATAAGAAAAAAAATAATGATAGAGAAAAGAAGAAAAAATACAAAATAAATAAAAATAAATACAATACAAAAAATTCATTGGTTTTTTAGTAAATAAAAGATAGAGACTGAATAAAAGGGTAAGTATGGGAAACTAGTTAAGAAAAGGAATTTAGAAAAATAAAATAGGATAAAACAAATAGTAGTAAGTGAAGAAGACAAAATAGATATACACAAAATATAAAAGAGGAAAAAAGAAATAAGTACTAGAGAATAAAGAATACTGGAAAAAAAGTACAAAAAAAAAAAATAAATAAAATAAATAAAAAATAAAAAAAAAAAAATTAAAAAAAAATGTACAAAAAATTATTTTTAAGGTTAAGTCCAAATGCATGCGCGCCCGAGCAACCAGATGTGAGCCTCCTCAGAGGCTCTAAGGGTCACGGTATTATCACCAGGGGGAATCTGACGCAGAATCGCACACTGAAGCAGTCGTTAAAGACAGACCGTGGGATTTGGCGTGTATGGCGAAGGTAAATTGGAGTTGTTGTTAACGGATGCTCTATGACCGTTCATACGGAGGCTGGCTTGTTAGAGGACAGTCCTAGTAGAACGCATCACAACGAGTACAGTCTAATTTTGTAAACACAATTTTTGGATGTAATGAGATCCTTAGCAACAGGGAAGGATGGTTATGGAAGATGGAGTGAAGTGTGAAAGGGGGTTGAGAAGCGGACAGGTCAGCACCCCCCCTTTCGCAACTTTGGCCCACGACGGGTGGTTGACGCGCTGGACGTCAATCTCTGTGGGAAAAGAGGTTGCCAAGGTTGGGGGAACGTCTATATGAGAGGCGGGGTTGATGGGAAAATAGTCGACGTGGAAGGAGAAGGGAAGGAGGGGAACAGATCTTTGATAATGCGTTTGAGTAATTAATAAATATATATATATATATATTTGGTTTTAATTAAATTTATATTATATATTTATATATTATATTAATATAATTATATATTAAATATTAAAAAAGTATATAAAGAATAATAGAGACATTTAAAACACACACATACAGTCTCTAATTTTCTGTTGAACCGTCTTCAGGAGAGATAAGAGAGGGAAACCAAGCGTACTTGTACAGAGACGGTTGGAGACCCTCTGTATTCTGACGGGTCACCAACCGTCTCTGGACCAGTGCACTTGGGTTCCCTCTCTTATCTCTCCTGAAGACGGTTCAACCGAAAATTAGAGACTGTATGTGTGTGTCTTTAATTTTTCTATGTTTCTTTATATACATTGAACCGTATTTAACCATTTCGGATCGTATTTTCATCGAAAAAGTTTATAATATATATATATATATATATATATATTATATATATATATATATATTATATATAACAGATTCAATAAATATCGACGTTTGATAGAATAGGTGTGTTCTCTAATCGGGGTTCGGTCAATTTTCCAGGATAAAAAATCAAACTCTCGTTGCAAACGTTTCGGTTTTATTTAAAACCGAAATAAAAACCGAATTTTTAATTTTAATTTAATTTTATTTTAAATAAAACCGAAACGTTGGCAACGAGAGTTTGATTTTTTATCCTGGAAAATTGACCAAACCCCGATTAGAGAACACACCTATATATATATATATATATATATGAGTTAACTTCAGCTATTCAAAGGGACTACTTCTGCCCGATGACGAGGAATGTCGAAATATCACTGTGAGTCTTTTTGTGTGTGTTTTTATGTTTCTCTCTTTCCTCTGTGAACTATATATATATATGAGTTAACTGTCGTCCCTCCGTCAATTCACGTCTTCGTCTGAGGACGACCAACATTACGGTCGAAATGTTGAAAAGTGAGTCTTCCACAAGGACTATAAAACAATAAATTACACAAAGCAAGACACAGAAAAAGGAATAAAAAGTACACTTATAAAATTCTCAAATTTCGAACTGTTGATCGCCATCAGGAGTAGACTAGAAGAGAGGAGAACGTGAGCCGATTTTAGCAATAGGTAGAACCACATTACCCGGTTTGATTATTTATTGGGAGTGTTATAATTTTGTTAGCACAAGTATATTTAAAGTAGTGATGTTTAACAAGTACTTGATATCGTAGTAGCTCGGGGCCGACGGCTTTTCGTTGCCGTTATGGTATTGGAGAAAAGTTCAGGTACATATGAAAGTTATATACAAGCCTCCAATGGTTCTACCTAATCTGATTTTTTCACCTACCAGCGTAAAAAAAAAATCGATGCCAAAGTAAGAATTGAACCAGTGATCTACCACTCTTAACACGAACACGCAAGCTACTGGGCTACCTTCACCCTTATAAACAACATATATGCTTCTATTAAACTAAAGAAGCAATTATATCTCTCCTGTTTAGTTGGATTCAAGCAATAAGGAGCCACCCGATGAATGTTTTGCACTTCCGTCACTAGAAAGCACTAGTAGTAACATACGAGTATGCTGGTTTTTATTCACATATCCTCTACTAGATAGCACTACTAGTTGATATAAAATTAATTCGTAAAGAAACAGATGATGTAACAGCAAGAAATCCGACGATTTCGAGTCCGTTCTTCACAAACAAGTCCCTTTTACTGATATTTATCAATACTTTAAAAAGAATTGTAACAGTGATAATATAACTAGAATGAAGGAAATTAAACTTTTCAATATCAGGTCTAAAATTACATAATCTCAATTCATCAATGAGACCCAATTACTCAATGAAAAGATCACCCATATTTATACAAACATTCTTTCCCATCCCCAGTCACAATAACAATAGTAATTCATGGTAACATGGATGATAACCTTAAGTCATAAACCAACCTTACTTTATAGTGCAACCTTCATGTTTACCCTCCTTGATTTTAAAATTATACATGACTATAACAAAGTAGTGTTTTTCATACCTATAACCAAATAATTCTCATGAATCATTAATAACCAAAACCTTTGGTTTTAATTACCAAAAATTTTGGTGAACTTATGTTTTTAGTTCCAGAACCATGGAAGTCAAGTATGAGAACACTTGAAAAACGGATAAGAAAAAGTGTAAAAGTTAAATTGGGCATTACTTTTAATAAAAACGTGTAAAAATGAAGGCCTGCTCCCCAAATATATTATATATATATATATATTTTATATATATATATATATATATATCAATGATCAAACCACAATAAGAAAATAAGAAAACAAGACTAAGATCTTTCAACCGTAACAGGCGGTCTTCGTCAAACTACAGTTGTGTTAAAAATCCACATACTATTTTTCTTTGTAAAATAATTTGTAACGTAATACTTTGTTTTGTCTGTTTCAAAATGTATACATCTGCCTATGAAAAATGTTTTAAATAAAAACCGAAACGTTGGCAATGAGAGTTTAATTTGAACCTGAAGAACTGACCGATTCCCGATAAACTATAGTTTTGTTTCTATTCCACGGACGATACTTTTATCAATATTTATATTTATATATATAGTTCAAAATTGAACTGTATTTGTCCATTTCGGATCGTATTTTCATCAAAAAAGTATATATATATACATATATATCAATGATCAAACCACAATAAGAAAATGGGAAAGCAAGACTAAGATCTTTCAACCGTAACAAGCGGTCTTCGTCTTGAACGGTCTTCGTGAAATTGTTATTTCACGTGTTTATGTGAAATCTTTATATATATATATATATATATATATATATATATAACTTCAAGGTCATAAGACCACAAAGTAGACAATCATTCACAATTTTTAAATATTTCATCAAAAAAATTCTTCAAAAAAAAACAACTGAAGAATACATGAAGATGGAGCCTTGAGCAGCTGAAGAAGACTAGTTTGAACCACGTTTTGCACTCTACAAATTTTTCCTATATAGATTCCATTTTTTCTTCTTTATTTCAATATTTTTTTTTTTATTTTTTGTAATATTTCAATAATACTAAATGGGAAAAACAGGTTTTTTTTTTGTTCTCATCGATTACTTATGTAAGTTATAAATCGATACTTTCGAGGTAAAGACCTTGAAGTAATTGTGGGGCAAATCAAGATACAAACAACTATCGATATTCTATCGATAAACTATTCAAATACAATGACGTTTATAAATTAACCAGACACATTGTATATACGCAATATATATTATTTATTTAATATATATTATAAATAAAATATTATATATATATAAACACTAATAAATTCTCGACCGTGCGACAGATATACAACTAAAAAATGATAGATCGGGATGCGGTCAGTTTCTTCCACTTTCAATTCAAACTCTCATTGCTGTAAATTCTCGACCGTGTGACAGATATACAACTAAAAAATGATTGATCGGGATGAGGTCAGTTTCTTCCACTTTCAATTCAAACTCTCATTGCCGACGTCTCAATTTTATTTAAAATCTTCTTCCAAAAGGCACAAGTAGAAGTATTGGAAATTGAAGGAACTATTACAATTACATTACTAAACTGTAAGTAATGTAATTGTAATAGTTCCTTCAATTTCCAATATTCCTACTTGTGCCTTTTTGGAAAAAGATTTAAAATAAAATCGAAACGTCGGCAATGAGAGTTTGAATTGAAAGTGGAAGAAACTGACCGCATCCCGATCTATAATTTTTTAGTTGTTATATATATATATATATATATATACACTTTAACACAGAGAAAAGGACACAGAAAGACACAACAGAACTCACTTCGATATTTCGACATCCGTCGTCATCGGGAAGAAGTGCGAAGTACTCGCGTTGAGAAGCAAACTACTACTATATATATATACTATATACTATATAGTATATAGTATAGTACTACATACTATATATATATATATTGTTGAAATGTACCGCAGCTTCGGTATTAACGACTTTCAAACTAAGCTGTTCCAGTCTCCTGACAGTCTTACGAATATGAGGTGGTAATTCCCAAATGAGTTGTCCAAAGGACATTGACACACTTTTTTTTAAAACACTTTAATAATTCAAATACGATTGAAAACTAATATAACTTACAAGACCATTGTATACAAGCTTTCGACTCTTCTCTAGTCATCTTCAGGTAGGTCTTAGGTAGGCAGGTACGTAGGAAGGGTCTTTATACGTTTTTGAAAATTTAAAACTTTTTAAAAAACAATGAAAGAATTTAACCAATTTTGAAATAAACTAAAGAATATAAATATATATATATATATATACGAGTTCGAGATTAACAAAGAGCAACACACAAAGTAGGGAAACACACTTACAGACTCAAATTTTCGGGTAATCCGTCTTCAGGAGAAAAGAGAATGGGAGACCAAGCACGTTGTAGGCGCAACGGCAAGTAACCAACTTGGTGGGTTGGTTACTTGCCGTTGCGTCTACAACGTGCTTGTTTGGTCTCCCATTCTCTTTTCTCCTGAAGACGGATTACCCGAAAATTTGAGTCTGTAAGTGTGTTTCCCTACTTTGTGTGTTGCTCTTTGTTAATCTCGAACTCGTATTGTGTCTAGTTTGGATCGTATTTCGTTTTATCAGTGAATATATATATATAAACTTTCATTGCTGTTCAATGACTTGCAAGGCATATCTTTAATAATAAAACAATTAGGTGTTTATGTAATATTAGAGAGAAAGACTTGATTATTGTTTGGAATATACATTTTCTCATTTTTATTCACCCATTTTTTTTTAATTATTTTCATTTTAAAAAAAAATTTAAATCCTTCTAATTTATATTTTTTTTTTTTACATTAAAAGAAATAAAGTTTTGTAATATTTTTTTTTTGGTGTAGATTAAACATGCGATATTATGTTTTTTTTTCTTCTTTTTTTTTTTTTTTATAATAAAAATTAATGTTTGCTAAAATGAAAAAGAAATATCATTTCCACTCCCCCCACTCCTCTCCTACCACCCCCCCCCACTACACTTCTCCACCACCCCCCACCCCTTTTCACTCAACTCCCACTCTATTTCCCAATTAAAACGCTTTTCCATTTGGTTTCTCACTTCTTGACTGTTTAATTAACACATGCAAATAAATACTAAATGGGGCTCTATATTTTTTTTTCTTTTTAAATTAAACACGAGCTTATTGATTTTTTATCTTTTACTTCTTTACTTATTAGGCTATTTAGAAGAAATGGATCAATCAATTAAACATCATATTGGTCACCCATGCAATTGTTAACTATGCTCAATGTTGGTTAACTTTGATTATCCAATACTGTTCCGCAAAAGCGTTGGAGGCCGGGGGGGGGGGGGGGGGGGGGCAGAAACCAGGGGGATGCATTTCAGGGGTGTTGGGGAAGGAGTGGCCGTTAGCGAATATATAGTCAGGGTCAGAAAATGTGACCCGGCCATAGAAAATAATATATATATTTTTCTTTCTTCTTCCTCCTGTACTTCTTCAGTCTTTAGTGAGCCACCTTCCATTTCCTATCGCAAACCTGCTAATCTTCAATCTATCCTCTCTCACATCTCTTCTCCTAAGCCTCCAAAAACTGCTGGTGGTATGGTTCAATGTGGACGTCGTGGATGTCTTACTTGTCCTATCATCAATCCTGTTCCTTCCTTTACCTCTGTCCATAGTAAACGCACCTACCCTATCTCTTACAAGACCTTTTGTACCTCTGGTAACCGCGTTTGCTCTTTGGATTGCACCCAGTGTGATTCTTTTTATGTGGGTTTGGCTTCCACCAAGCTAAGCCTGCGTATGAATAATCACAGGTCATCCGTTGGCAAACGCAGTGACCTTCCCGTTGCTACTCATGCCAGTTCTCACGGACTCAGTTTTAATGACTGTTTCCGTGTACAGGTCCTGAGGCAGATTGATCAGACTAATTCGAAAGTTACTCTGAGAGCTTCAGAAGAAGCACTTATTAGTCTTCTGGGCGGTAGATCGGCTCCTGGGCTTAACCTCAATCGTTGATTTTTTTTTAATTTTTTTTTTTATTTATTTATTTTTATTTTTTATTTTTTAAAGTTGTTATTAGCTTTTAATTTTATTTTAGTTAAATGTCTTCATTTTTTAGTTTTTATTTGGCTTTTATCTCTTTATCTTCCCTGACTACCTTTCCTCCGAAAGTTGGCTACACTGTTTGAGTGCTTCAGTTCGAACGCCAAGTCAGTCGTTATCAGCCTTTGGAGCGATTCACTTCTTTTCCTGAAGACGAGGACATCGAAATATAGTAGTGAGTTCAGTGGTTTCCTTTCTATGTGTTCTTTTTTAAATTCTAGTTTATATATATATACGTGAAAGTTGGAAGCAATCAATACATGCTTTTAAAAACTAGATGTCTATTTCCACTTGGTTCAATTTCGTCTTATATTTTTCCAAACTACGAAATTTTTTTTTTCTTTAATTCAGAGTTCAACTTAAAAATTAAATTACCATAATTTTTTAATTTATTATTGGACATGTTTCAGTGTTACATCAACCATCTTCAGCAAAAAACACTTAAATTTCTTTTCAAAACAATTAAAAAAAGTTTTTTTTTTTTTTTGTTGAAAATTGTGGATGTAACACCGAAACATGCCCAATAATAAATTAAAAAAAATATGGTAATTTAATTTTTAAGTTGAACTCTAAATGTTTTGATATTTTCTGGGATATGAAATAATAACTGTCCAATAGTTTTATCTTTAAAACTCATTGTTAACAATATACACTTTTTTAACAATTCACCGACGTTTCAGTCTCCATGGAACATCTTCAGGGTATTTTTTTTTTATACAATTTAACTCATTAAGGCTAGAAATTTAAAACTCTATATAAATTAAGATTAAAAACTATACAAAAAAACAATAACACTAATTACGCAATTAATTTGTAAATAATTATTTTATGTAACATAAAATTGGAGGATGTGATTAGTGACAATAAACTTTCTGGAAATAGTGTTTACTTCTATCGTGGAGTACAAAAGAAATTAACTTTGGTTATAGGATACTGAACTTTGAAATATGATATTACGATATGAATTGAGTTAAATTACTCAATGACTAATGTGCTTATTCATCTCAACTAATGACTCCCATTACAACTAACTGTCCAATTAAAAAGCATGACAAGCCTTTTATAACTTAAGTCTTTAATTACATTAAAATAGAATTGAATAGTTGGCTATTGTCCTTTTAACAGCTTACATTGTTATTCTTTGAAAACGTTTTTTTTTTAAAATATTTACGAAATAAAGAAAGAGAACAGAAGAATGGTTTCAAGGAAGAAAAAATGAAATAAAATACAAAAGAATGGATTGGCAGTGAAGATTACATAAGAGTTGTTTAAAGAATGAAAGTGGTTTATTTAAAATTGAAAATGATGAATGAAGGGTCGAATGATCCTTTTGAAAGAAAATAGTATAAAAAAAAAAGGGGGATTGTGTTTCCTCAAGTAATAAAGTCTAATATTTCTTGTTTGAAGGGGATTTTGAAGTGTTTTCTTTTTTTTATGTTATAAAGAGTGTATTATTAAAGAGAGTTCAAATAAGAGGAAACAGCTTAAAATAAATGAACTACTAATGGACAATTATGAGGGAGAATATATTCGTATCCCGCTCTATAAGCCCATTCTGGTAAGAGTCTGTAATAAAAGACATACTTCATATTAAAGAGATATCTCTTTTATTCTTTTCTCTCTCCCACTAACTCTTCAACTCACTCCCTTTCTATTTACCTTCTCTCTCTCTCTCTCTCTCTCTAACACTCTGCCTGTCTGTCTCTCTCTCTCTCTATCACTCTGCTTCCTATCTCTCACTCTCTATTTCATACCTCTCTCTCTCTCTAACACTCTGCCTTCTCTCTCTCTCTCTCTCTCTCTCTCTCTGTATTTAATACCTCTTTCTCTCTCTTTCTCCTTCTCTTCCTTCCTTTCTCCCCCTCTCTCTCACCTTCTCTCCCTCTCTCTCTAACACTCTGCCTTCCTCCCCTTTTCTCTTTCTTTCTCCTTCCCTCCATACCTCTGTCTCTCTGTCCCTCTCTCTCTAACACTCTGCCTTCCTCACTCTCTTTAACACTCTGCCTGTATCTCTCTCTCTCTCTCTCTCTCTCTCTCTCACTCTGCTTCCTATCTCCCACTCTCTATTTCATAGCTCTCTCTCTCTCTCTAACACTCTGCCTTCTCTCTCTCTCTTTTTTTTATTTAATACTTCTTTCTCTCTCTTTCTCCTTCTCTCCCTTCCTTTCTCTCTCTCTCCCTCTCTAACACTCCACCTCTCTCTCTCGCCTTCTCTCCCTCTCTCTCTAACACTCTGCCTTCCTCCCTCTCTCTAACACTCTGCCTGTCTCTCTCTCTAACACTCTGCCTTCCTCCCTCTCTCTAACACTCTGCCTTCCTCCCTCTCTCTAACACTCTGCCTGTCTCTCTCTATCACTCTGCTTCCTATCTCTCACTCTCTATTCCATACCTCTCTCTATCTCTCTCTCTCTCTCTCTCTCTAACACTCTGCCTTCTCTCTCTCTCTTTTTTTTATTTAATACTTCTTTCTCTCTCTTTCTCCTTCTCTCCCTTCCTTTCTCTCTCTCTCCCTCTCTAACACTCCACCTCTCTCTCTCGCCTTCTCCCCCTCTCTCTCTAACACTCTACCTTACCTCCCTCAAAAGAATGGATTGCAGTATTACATAAGAGTTGTTTAAAGAATGAAAGTGGTTTATTTAAAATTGAAAATGATGAATGAAGGGTCGAATGATCCTTTTGAAAGAAAATAGTATAAAAAAAAGGGGGATTGTGTTTCCTCAAGTAATAAAGTCTAATATTTCTTGCTTCTGAAGGGGATTTTGAAGTGTTTCTTTTCTTCCTCTACTTGTTATAAGAGTGTACTTATTAAAGAGAGTTCAAATAAGAGGAAACAGCTTCAAATAAATGAACTACTAATGGACAATTATGGGGAGAATATATTCGTATCCCGCTCTATAAGCCCATTCTGGTAAGAGTCTAATAAAAACATCCACTTCATATTAAAGATATCTCTTTTATTCTTCTTCCTCTCTCCTTTTTTTTACTAACTCTTTCAACTCACTTCCCTTTCTATCTTCCTTCTCTCTCTCTCTCTCTCTCTCTAACACTCCTGCCTGTCTGTCTCTCCCCTCTCTCTCTATCACTCTGCCTTCCTCCTCTCACTCTACTATCTTCTACCTCTCTCTCTCTCTAACACTCTGCCTTCTCCCCTCTTCTCTCTCTTTCTCTCCTCTCTCCTCTGTATTTAATACCTCTTTCTCTACTCTTTCTCCTTCTCCCTTTCCTTTCCTTTCTCCTCCCTCTCTCTCTCTTCTCTCCCTCTCTCTCTAACACTCTGCCTTCCTCCCCTTTTCTCTTTCTTTCTCCTTCCCTCCATACCTCTGTCTCTCTGTCCCTCTCTCTCTAACACTCTGCCTTCCTCACTCTCTTTAACACTCTGCCTGTATCTCTCTCTCTCTCTCTCTCTCTCTCTCTCTCACTCTGCTTCCTATCTCCCACTCTCTATTTCATAGCTCTCTCTCTCTCTCTAACACTCTGCCTTCTCTCTCTCTCTTTTTTTTATTTAATACTTCTTTCTCTCTCTTTCTCCTTCTCTCCCTTCCTTTCTCTCTCTCTCCCTCTCTAACACTCCACCTCTCTCTCTCGCCTTCTCTCCCTCTCTCTCTAACACTCTGCCTTCCTCCCTCTCTCTAACACTCTGCCTGTCTCTCTCTCTAACACTCTGCCTTCCTCCTCTCTCTAACTTCTGCCTTCCTCCCTCTCTCTAACACTCTCTTTCTCTCTCTTCTCTTCTGCTTCCTATCTCTTCTCTCTCATTCCATACCTCTCTCTACACTCCTCTCTCTCTCTCTCTAACACTCTGCCTTCTCTCTCTCTCCTTTTTTTTATTTAATACTTCTTTCTCTCTCTTTCTCCTTCTCTCCCTTCCTTTCTCTCTCTCTCCCTCTCTAACACTCCACCTCTCTCTCTCGCCTTCTCCCCCTCTCTCTCTAACACTCTACCTTCCTCCCTCTCTCTAACACTCTGCCTGTCTCTCTCTCTAACACTCTGCCTTCCTCCCCTTTTCTCTTTCTTTCTCCTTCCCTCCATACCTCTGTCTCTCTGTCCCTCTCTCTCTAACACTCTGCCTTCCTCCCCTTTTCTCTTTCTTTCTCCTTCCCTCCATACCTCTGTCTCTCTGTCCCTCTCTCTCTAACACTCTGCCTTCCTCCCCTTTTCTCTTTCTTTCTCCTTCCCTCCATACCTCTGTCTCTCTGTCCCTCTCTCTCTAACACTCTGCCTTCCTCACTCTCTTTAACACTCTGCCTGTATCTCTCTCTCTCTCTCTCTCTCTCTCACTCTGCTTCCTATCTCCCACTCTCTATTTCATAGCTCTCTCTCTCTCTCTAACACTCTGCCTTCTCTCTCTCTCTTTTTTTTATTTAATACTTCTTTCTCTCTCTTTCTCCTTCTCTCCCTTCCTTTCTCTCTCACTCCCTCTCTAACACTCCACCTCTCTCTCTCTCTCTCACTCTGCTTCCTATCTCCCACTCTCTATTTCATAGCTCTCTCTCTCTCTCTAACACTCTGCCTTCTCTCTCTCTCTTTTTTTTATTTAATACTTCTTTCTCTCTCTTTCTCCTCTCTCCCTTCCTTTCTCTCTCTCTCCCTCTCTAACACTCCCCTCTCTCTCTCCTCTCACTCTGCTTCCTATCTCCCAACACTCTTTCTTAGCTCTCTCTCTCTCTCTAACACTCTGCCTTCTCTCTCTCTCTCTTTTTTATTTAATACTCTTTCTCTCTCTTTCTCCTTCTCTCCCTTCCTTTCTCTCTCTCTCCTCTCTCTAACACTCCCTCTCTCTCTCGCCTTCTCTCCTTCTCTCTAACACTCTACCTTCCTCCTCTCTCTATACACTCTGCCTTCTCTCTCTCTAACACTCTGCCTTCTCCCTTTTCTCTTTCTTTCTCCTTCCTCCATCCTCTGTCTCTCTGTCCCTCTCTCTCTAACACTCTGCCTTCCTCACTCTCTTTAACACTCTGCCTGTATCTCTCTCTCTCTCTCTCTCTCTCACTCTGCTTCCTATCTCCCACTCTCTATTTCAAAGCTCTCTCTCTCTCTCTAACACTCTGCCTTCTCTCTCTCTCTCTTTTTTTTATTTAATACTTCTTTCTCTCTCTTTCTCCTTCTCTCCCTTCCTTTCTCTCTCTCTCCCTCTCTAACACTCCACCTCTCTCTCTCTCTCTCACTCTGCTTCCTATCTCCCACTCTACTATTTCATAGCTCTCTCTCTCTCTCTAACACTCTGCCTTCTCTCCCTCTCTCTTTTTTTATTTAATACCTCTTTCTCTCTCTTTCTCCATCTCTCCCTTCCTTTCTTCTCTCTCCCTCTCTATACTCCCTCTCTCTCTCACTTCTCTCCCTCTCTCTCTAACACTCTGCCTTCCTCACTCTCTTTAACACTCTGCCTGTTCTCTCTCTCTCTCTCTCTCTCACTCTGCTTCCTATCTCCCACTCTCTATTTCATAGCTCTCTCTCTCTCTCTCTCTAACACTCTGCCTTCTCTCTCTCTCTTTTTTTTATTTAATACCTCTTTCTCTTTCTCCATCACTCCCTTCCTTTCTCTCTCTCTCCCTCTCTAATACTCCGCCTCTCTCTCTCACCTTCTCTCCCTCTCTCTCTAACACTCTGCCTTCCTCACTCTCTTTAACACTCTGCCTGTATCTCTCTCTCTCTCTCTCACTCTGCTTCCTATCTCCCACTCTCTATTTCAAAGCTCTCTCTCTCTCTCTAACACTCTGCCTTCTCTCTCTCTCTCTTTTTTATTTAATACTTCTTTCTCTCTCTTTCTCCTTCTCTCCCTTCCTTTCTCTCTCTCTCCCTCTCTAACACTCCACCTCTCTCTCTCGCCTTCTCTCCCTCTCTCTCTAACACTCTGCCTTCCTCCCTCTCTCTAACACTCTGCCTTCCTCCCTCTCTCTAACACTCTGCCTCTCTCTCTCTATCACTCTGCTTCCTATTTCTCACTCTCTATTCCATACCTCTCTCTATCTCTCTCTTTCTTTAACACTCTGCCTTCCTCCCTCTCTCTAACACTCTGCCTGTCTCTCTCTCTATCACTCTGCTTCATATCTCTCACTCTCTATTCCATACCTCTCTCTATCTCTCTCTTTCTTTAACACTCTGCCTTCTCCTCTCTCTCTCTCTCTCTCTCTCTCTATTTAATACCTCTTTCTCTTTCTCCATCTCTCCCTTCCTTTCTCTCTCTCTCCCTCTCTAATACTCCGCCTCTCTCTCTCTCACCTTTTCTCCCTCTCTCTCTAACACTCTACCTTCCTCCCTCTCTCTAACACTCTGCCTGTCTCTCTCTCTAACACTCTGCCTTCCTCCCTCTCTCTAACACTCTGCCTGTCTCTCTCTCTATCACTCTGCTTCATATCTCTCACTCTCTATTCCATACCTCTCTCTATCTCTCTCTTTCTTTAACACTCTGCCTTCTCCCTCTCTCTCTCTCTCTCTCACTCTGCTTCCTATCTCCCACTCTCTATTTCATAGCTCTCTCTCTCTCTCTAACACTCTGCCTTCTCTCTCTCTCTTTTTTTTATTTAATACCTCTTTCTCTCTCTTTCTCCATCTCTCCCTTCCTTTCTCTCTCTCTCCCTCTCTAATACTCCGCCTCTCTCTCTCACCTTCTCTCCCTCTCTCTTTAACACTCTGCATTCTCCCTCTCTCTCTCTCTCTCTCTCTCTCTCACTCTGCTTCCTATCTCCCACTCTCTATTTCATAGCTCTCTCTCTCTCTCTAACACTCTGCCTTCTCTCTCTCTCTTTTTTTTATTTAATACTTCTTTCTCTCTCTTTCTCCTTCTCTCCCTTCCTTTCTCTCTCTCTCCCTCTCTAACACTCCACCTCTCTCTCTCTCTCTCACTCTGCTTCCTATCTCCCACTCTCTATTTCATAGCTCTCTCTCTCTCTCTAACACTCTGCCTTCTCTCTCTCTCTTTTTTTTATTTAATACCTCTTTCTCTCTCTTTCTCCATCTCTCCCTTCCTTTCTCTCTCTCTCCCTCTCTAATACTCCGCCTCTCTCTCTCACCTTCTCTCCCTCTCTCTCTAACACTCTGCCTTCCTCACTCTCTTTAACACTCTGCCTGTATCTCTCTCTCTCTCTCTCTCTCTTCTCTCACTCTGCTTCCTATCTCCCACTCTCTATTTCATAGCTCTCTCTCTCTCTCTAACACTCTGCCTTCCCTCTCTCTCTTTTTTTTATTTAATACTTCTTTCTCTCTCTTTCTCCTTCTCTCCCTTCCTTTCTCTCTCTCTCCCTCTCTAAACTCACCTCTCTCTCTCGCCTTCTCTCCCTCTCTCTCTAACACTCTGCCTTCCTCCCTCTCTCTAACACTCTGCCTTCCTCCCTCTCTCTAACACTCTGCCTGTCTCTCTCTCTATCACTCTGCTTCCTATCTCTCACTCTCTATTCCATACCTCTCTCTATCTCTCTCTTTCTTTAACACTCTGCCTTCCTCCCTCTCTCTAACACTCTGCCTGTCTCTCTCTCTATCACTCTGCTTCATATCTCTCACTCTCTATTCCATACCTCTCTCTATCTCTCTCTTTCTTTAACACTCTGCCTTCTCCCTCTCTCTCTCTCTATTTAATACCTCTTTCTCTTTCTCCATCTCTCCCTTCCTTTCTCTCTCTCTCCCTCTCTAATACTCCGCCTCTCTCTCTCTCACCTTCTCTCCCTCTCTCTCTAACACTCTACCTTCCTCCCTCTCTCTAACACTCTGCCTGTCTCTCTCTCTAACACTCTGCCTTCCTCCCTCTCTCTAACACTCTGCCTTCTCTCTCTCTCTAACACTCTGCCTTCTCTCTCTCTGTATTTAATACCTCTTTCTCTCTCTTTCTCCATCTCTCCCTTCCTTTCTCTCTCTCTCCCTCTCTAATACTCCGCCTCTCTCTATCACCTTCTCTCCCTCTCTCTCTAACACTCTACCTTCCTTCCTCTCTCTAACACTCTGCCTGTCTCTCTCTCTCTCTCTCTCTATCACTCTGCCTTCCACCCTCTCTCTAACACTGTCTGTCTGTCTCTCTCTCTCTCTCTCTCTCTCTCTCTCTCTCTCTCTCACACACTGCTTCCTATCTCTCACTCTCTATTCCATACCCCTCTCTCTCTCTATCACTCTGCTTCCTATTTCTCACTCTCTATTCCATAACTCACTCTCTCTAACACTCTGCCTGTCTCTCTCTCTCTCTCTATCACTCTGCCTTCCACCCTCTCTCTAACACTGTCTGTCTGTCTGTCTCTCTCTTCTCTCTCTCTCTCTCTCTCTCTCTCTGTCTCTCACTCTGCTTCCTATCTCTCACTCTCTATTCCATACCTCTCTCTCTCTATCACTCTGCTTCCTATTTCTCACTCTCTATTCCATACCTCTCTCTATCTCTCTCTTTCTTTAACACTCTGCCTTCCTCCCTCTCTCTAACACTCTGCCTGTCTCTCTCTCTATCACTCTGCTTCATATCTCTCACTCTCTATTCCATACCTCTCTCTATCTCTCTCTTTCTTTAACACTCTGCCTTCTCCCTCTCTCTCTCTCTCTCTCTCTCTCTATTTAATACCTCTTTCTCTTTCTCCATCTCTCCCTTCCTTTCTCTCTCTCTCCCTCTCTAATACTCCGCCTCTCTCTCTCTCACCTTCTCTCCCTCTCTCTCTAACACTCTACCTTCCTCCCTCTCTCTAACACTCTGCCTGTCTCTCTCTCTAACACTCTGCCTTCCTCCCCTTCTCTCTCTCTCTCTCTCTCTCTCTCTCTCTCTCTGTATTTCATACCTCTCTCTCTTTCTCCTTCTCTCCCTGTCTCTAACACTCTGCCTCTCTCTCCCTCTCTCTCTCTCTCTAACACTCTGCCTCTTTCACCCTCTCTCTAACATTCTGTCTTCCTCTCTCTCGAACACCGGACTACCAGCCCAGTGTCAAGTACGTTAACCACTGAGCTCCTACAAAGTCGGCTGTTACCTTAAATTTATATTAAGTTACACAATTGATACTTTTAACATGTGTAAAAAGCTTTTACCCTGAAATCAATTGCATTGTTACTTTACTATAAATAAAATATGATCGTGACAAAATTCTATCTCAAGATTTTGACGGAATTAAAATTTTTTGAGGTTCCCAAAGTCGTTTTATGAAGTTTTTTTCAATGATTTCTATGACGTGTGTGGTGTGTGTGTGTTTGCGTGTGTGTGTGTATTTGTGTGTGTGTGTGTGTGTGTGTGTGTGTGTGTCTAGGTGTAGGTGTGTGTAGGTGTGAGTAGGTGTGTGTAGGTGTATGTAGGAGTGTGTAGGTGTGTGTGTAGAGGTGTGTGTGTGTGTGTTATATATATATATATATATATATATATATATATATATATATATATATAGGTGGATTATTGTGTTTCCAAAAGATTATGTAGACTGTAGACGCTACGGTCCACAATCTGTAATATTCAAATTGATATTTTACACAAAAATGGGCCCAAAAAATGTAAAATGATATTTTCTTAATTCAAGGCAGACAATTTCTAAGTCATTTAATGGACATATGGATATTAACAGTCTATGAATATCATGAAAATAATAATTATTTCATTATATTATCTCTAACTGTGTTCATTGATTATAATTAATTTGAATGAATTGAATAAACCAGTGGTGAATAATCATCTTAAATAATAGGTATTATTTGATTGTGTAGTTTGTGAAAGAAACAAGTAAGGGTTTGTTATCGTTCGAGTCCTGCTTTGTTTTTGAAGGTATCGGATATCTTGACCTTATCTCGCGGTCCCTCTGTCTTTTTATCGGCAAGAGTTGAGCTATTTACCAATTTCAGTCAGTCCTGTGGAATCATTTGTGTTGTTCGTGCAGTGTTTACTCCAGTTCTGTAGCTATCACTAAGTCATAACTTAAATCATTAGTTGTGCAATCCCTAATTGTGTGGTATTTACTTATTCTGAGGTAAACATGGATAAACAAACATACGTGATATGGCCGAAAGGCTGGGTACACGTTTTAATATCAAAACAGGATAAACAAACAAAAGTTTCCACACAAATAAAGTTTTATTCAACAACAACAATGCGTTTCGAACACTTTATGTTCATCATCAGGAAGACAAAGTGTTTGAAACACGTTGTTGTTGTTGAATAAAACTTCATTTGTGTGGAGACTTTTGTTTGTTTATCTATTTTACCTCAGAATAAGTAATAACTTATTAAAAGGGTGCTTAGTGCTATTTTATGATTCTTAAGTTATCTTCACTTCATTATGGAATCAAAAAAGAAATGTAGACAATATATGGAGAATTATTTGGCTTATGGCTTTATAGAAAACCCACATGAGCAAAAATTACCCATGTGGTAGCATCAAAAAAGAAATGTAGACAATATATGGAGAATTATTTGGCTTATGGCTTTATAGAAAACCCACATGAGCAAAAATTACCCATGTGGTAGCATCAAAAAAGAAATGTAGACAATATATAGAGAATTATTTGGCTTATGGCTTTATAGAAAACCCACATGAGCAAAAATTACCCATGTGGTAGCATCAAAAAGAAATGTAGACAATATATGGAGAATTATTTGGCTTATGGCTTTATAGAAAACCCACATGAGCAAAAATTACCCATGTGGTAGCATCAAAAAAGAAATGTAGACAATATATGGAGAATTATTTGGCTTATGGCTTTATAGAAAACCCACATGAGCAAAAATTACCCATGTGGTAGCATCAAAAAAGAAATGTAGACAATATATGGAGAATTATTTGGCTTATGGCTTTATAGAAACCCACATGAGCAAAAATTACCCATGTGGTAGCATCAAAAAAGAAATGTAGACAATATATGGAGAATTATTTGGCTTATGGCTTTATAGAAAACCCACATGAGCAAAAATTACCCATGTGGTAGCATCAAAAAAGAAATGTAGACAATATATGGAGAATTATTTGGCTTATGGCTTTATAGAAAGCCCACATGAGCAAAAATTACCCATGTGGTAGCATCAAAAAAGAAATGTAGACAATATATGGAGAATTATTTGGCTTATGGCTTTATAGAAAGCCCACATGAGCAAAAATACAATGTGGATTATTTGTAAAAATACATTTTGTAATGAATCTATGAAGCCTTCAAAGCTATGTGAACATTTTATAACAAAACATTCATGTAAAGCCAATAAACCTCTTATTATATCTTGAAAATTTAAACTTTAATAATCAAAATATTCTATTTCAAAAAAAAAAAGTTTGCTGACAAATGAAGATGGTTTAACATCATCATATAAATTTGAACAAGTAGTTGCAAAAAAGTGAAAATGCACATACAGTTGCTGAAAAGGTTATTTAAGCCTGGATTTGACATTTTAATGAAAACTGTACTAAAGCAAGATCCTGAAAACACATTTAAGAACAATTTCGTTGTGTAATGACTTGATTTGTAGGACAATCTTTAGTTGTGCAAAAACAATTTATTGTGAAATTGAAGACAAGCAAACTCAATGATTCAGCTTGAAAAGTCAACGATAAGTGACAGCAGATGTATTCTAATGGCATATGTTCGCAATGACAAATACAATATTTGTGAAGCTGTGTTGTTTGCAAAACTTTTAGAAACAGATACAATACAATATTTGTTAAGATGTGCTGTTTGCAAAACTTTTAGAAACAGATATAGGAAGATGTGTTGTTTGCAAAACTTTAAGAAACAGATACAACATGATTATCAATTTTTCATGATCTAAAATTCATGTTTGACGATAATCAAATGCCGCTAGGGAATGTGTGATATTGTGCAACAGATGGTGAACCAACTATGGTTAGCAAACAGAAAGGGTTTATTGCCCACATAAAAGAATTATGCACATAGATCCTAGCAGTTCACTGTGTAATACACCGTCATTTGGTTTCCAAAACGATTAATCGTGTTCTTCATGAATCATTAAGAATAGTTATTCAAACTATTAATAAAATAAAGAGAAACAGCAAATATGATAAACTTTTTCAACAGTTTTGTTTAAATGCTGAACAAAAGCATTTAGGGCTCATTTCCCAAACAGAAGTTAGTTAACTTTCACAAGGAAACAGTCTGGCACAATTTGTAAACTTATTTGACGTAATTGTTATTTATTTAAAAAAAAAATTTAGAAGAAAACGAATTTGTAGAAAAAAGGCAGCATTCATAAGTATGATATTTACTTTCTATTGTGGATTTTTCGTGAGTTCAACGTTTCATTACAGCTTCAAGGCAAATTATGCAAACTTTTAAATTGCAAACATATACTAAAAGCATTTGCTGAAAAGTTACATTGGTTTTGAATTAATACGCAGAAGAAGAATTTTAAAGAAATGCCTGAGTTTAATACGGTAATAAGAGAAGAATTCACAAAACAAGCTCAACAAAAGTTTTTATTAAAACTAAGAGGCAACTTGAATAGTTCAATTCTCAGACTTGGTTTCGTTTTGAAGTTTAATCATGGATTATAATTGCAACCTTTTTGTCTGTAATGTTGAAAGTGTTGATAAATATCTTCAAGAAGGACTTATTGAATAACTATTAAGCACTATTAAACGCATTAAGTGTTATTTCGATCTGTGTTATAACTAACTTCAGTTAAGTTTTCATAAACTTAATTTCATTGGCAACGATTTCTGGTAATAAAGCTAACCTAACCTTACACCGTCCAAGAAATCAGAGGAGTTGTCGATTAGAAACAATATTACGTTATTTCTCTTCAAACATTCATTAGTTGTGCAATTCAACAACAATTAATTAATCATTCTGAGGTAAAATGGATAAACCAACAAAAGTCTCCACACAAATGAAGTTTTATTACCTCAAAATGAGTAAATACCACACAATTACGGATTGCACAACTAATGATTTCAATTAATTAATGATGAATATGCAAATACAAGTTTGAAAAAATGAATTATGGCTATGAAATATGACTCAGCAGCAGCTATATCGAAAACTATGGAATCTATCGAAAATGGAATCAATATTTGCCAACTTCTTATTTGCTTGAATATGGATTGCCAACAAAATCATGATTAAAAAGAGGAACAATACGGATATATGCATTCGAGAAGACATACATAAGACTTTGACCAACAAATTTAAAGCCAAATATAAAAAGGTTGACAGCGAAAGCAACAGGTTCAAGGATCTCATTAAACAGGCAAGAATAAAAAATTTTAGTGTTTTCTTTTATTAAGAGGGAGACAAATAATCAAAATGTTTGAGAACCACTGTATACATTAATAAAAATTTTGTTATCAAGATATTTGGCTTTCTTGTCGAACAATTAATAATAAATACTTTTTCTTCTTCTAGAGATTTTGATCAGGGTTAATCTGTAAAAAAAACACCTCTTTATCAAACGTTTCGACCTTATTTTAAGTCATCTTCAAGACTAAAAACCAAATACAATGGACAATTATCGTATCTATCTATTGTATTTGGATTAGCCCTGAAGTTGTCTTGAAATAAAGGCAAAATGTTGACAAAGAGGTGAATTTTACTAATCATTGCTAATAATTTTACTAATTATTATAATTAACCCTGAAAAAATCTCCAGAAGAAAAAAAATTATTAAATTTTACATAAATTGTTATTATCATGCAGAATATAAATTGAAATATATTTAAATATTTCAATTTTTGCAATTCATTAGTTTATTTAATTAAATTATTTCTCATTGAAATTCTAAAATAGTGATAATAATCAATTTAGTTGATATTTAAGGAATAAGATGCAATGATTTCGATCATGACTATATATTCGACAAACAAACAGACAGGTTTTTTCAAACACCAATTAAAAAGTACATATTCATGGTTTAATTAAAGGTGGAAAAATGTTTAAAACAATAAAATACGGTATTTTTTTAAATAAAATGACAAAGTTTTGACTTTGTAAATGGTTTTGAGGAAAAAATTGTAAACAAGTTTGATACGAGTATATTTTTGCTTATAATAAAGGTGAATGTAAGCTATTCATGACTTTTATTATGATTTTATAATCTTTCTTAATTAACAATTAAAATGAATGAATTTCGTTCATTATATTCAATGATTGTTACAAATCTATCTTATTAATTATATTTCATGATTGGTAATTTCATTTACTTATATCATAAGATTTAATTTGATACTGTGATATCCTTTTTCTTTTAATTAAAGTCATTTAAAGTGCTAACTCATAATTTCTAATTTATTCTTAACAAGTACCCTAATTACATGACTGACAAAATGTAATATTATTATTAAAATAAACTGATTCATTAAATTGATTGGGCATATTCCTGATAATGAGGCTTACTTAACAGTAAATTCAAATGCTAACCACTTCAAATTTTACAATTCAATTTCAAATTCAGAAAAGTTGTAAATGTTTTACAATTGTTGAATACTGGGAATTGTTTGCATTACTTAAAATGTTGAATTTGTTTTTGAAAGACATTGTGTAAATAATGGAATGTTTTGATATATGATATTATGCAAAGTTATTTAATAGCTATAATTAAAATGCTTATAAAATTATATCAGCTATTATTTAAAATAGTTTACATAATGTTTATCTTGTGTGATTACTTTGAAACAATGAAATAATGTCTTTTTAATAATGTTTTTCAAATCATATTGCAATTTTCAATTAATAAAATATAGTACAATAAAAAAAAAAAAGAATAATTGACCACTGACCTTATGATTATCATGTTAAATGCATTTTCTTCTGATTCATGCATTTTAATGAAGATGAAATACAATTTGCAATCACTTTTAACTGAAAAAACATCGTTAATTTTATCACTTTTCACGTTATAAATTACTTTGGAAAAAAAAAGGGAAGAGAATAACCAACACCGTGGACAGATTAGCATAAAAGAGGCCATCTTGAATTAATGAAATATTAAGACTTGGTTGGCACTAACTGATAACAGTGTGTCCAAATTAAACACCAATTATTTAGGAACTAATATGATTTTTTTTATTGTATTGAATTATTTTCAATAAAAATTATTTTATTCAAGCCGGCTTTTTATTTCATTTATCAGTGGAACTGTTTAAATAATTTCTATTAATAAAAGACATATAAAATATGTATACTGATAAGATATTTCATTATGTGTCAAATACTGAAACAATACACGAAATAACATTATTTTAAACTAAATAGTTTAAAAAAAATAGTCCAATAGAACAATAATAAATACAATATATTCTATTTAAGCATTTATACTAACATATCTATGTTTAAGTTTATCAGGACTAGGTCAGTTCTTCAGGTTCAAATTAAACTATTATTAGCAAAGTTTCGATTTTTTTATTTAAAACCTTTTTCATAGACCTATAAAGAGTTGAACGTTTGACAATGAGAGTTTAATTTGAATATGAAGAACTCGCTGAGTCCTGATAAACTTTTGTTTCCATTTCAACGTCTATATTTTTATCAATATTTACTAATAGATCGAATCAATTGGTTAAATGACATCTATTAATTAGATTCAAATTAAGCATATAAGATAATTTAAAAGAAATAACATTATGGTAAACAAAATACACTTGATAAGAAAAAAGTATTCACTTTAAAGTAGCCCTTTTAATGTTTTATTATTTATTTATTTACATAGATATCAAAATGCTTTTGTAAAGGTCTTTTTTAACTTAAAATAGTTCATATTAAACTAATAAATAATACACATAATTCACAGAAGGGGTTTCTTGAGGATTTTGTTTAATAAAAATTCAACTCCTGATTATATGCCAACGTTTCGCCAAAAGTTCTTTAGCATTTTTAAGGCAAAAAAAAATGTATTAAGGACATAAGTAGAGCAAGACAAATACATCCACGGAATACTAACAAACAGACAAAAAAACAAACAAATGATTCAGTAAAAAAGAAAACCACAAAAGGATAAAAAATATCTAGTGTTATTGTTCATTGTTCCTATGATATTGTTTATTAATCCAAGTTTCATTTATAATAAACTAAATTTAAATGGTAGGAAGGTTACATTTATGTTATTGTGGTTTTTAAAAGATATTATTAATTAACTAATTAATAATTACTTATTATTAATTATTAAGACAACAATATTTTTTTGGTTTCTGTTGGTTGATATTCCGTAGATGTATTTATCTTGCTTTACTTATGTCGTTAATAAATTGTTTTGTAGGCTTTGAAAATGCCAAAGAACTTTTGGCGAAACGTCGTTATATAATCAGGAGATGAATTTTATTGAAGAAAATCCTCAAGAACTCTTTCTGTGAACTTGAAAAATCTAGTGGTCAAAAAGCCATATCAATATATACATATATTGTTAATAATAATGATAATTAAGAAAAATCAAACAAGATTGAGTCAGTGGATGTTAAACAAACTGTAATATAATGATTGTTAACAATAGTAGATGTTACATTAATGTTTTAAATTTCTTTATGACGTGTTTAAAACCATCTAAACTACTATAAATACCTTTATGCTTAAAACTTCATCCTAAACAGTAGGGAATGAAGCAAATAATCAGTTTTATGATAAGAGTATGATAATTTAGGTGTTTCTAAATTTGTATGATGTAATATGGAAAGATTTTGGAAAATCTGATAAGGACAGTCAAATAAGTTATTTAATAATTGAGTACGGAAAGAGTTTAAGAGCCCCTTAAGAGCCAGAATTGACAAATTAACAATAGCTAAAATGTTTATAAAACTAATTTGTTTTAATAATTTCAAAATGTAAACATGGATGGATTTTCTTATAATTGATAATTTCAAGTAAATAATGTCTATTTATAAGACTTCAAAACAAGTGTTTTGGTCTTCTCCCAAACCAGGAATATAGCAAAAACTAATTAAACGACAACGGGATTAAACTGAAATATCCTGTTTTCAATTCATAAACTTATATTGAAAATAAACATTACTGCAATATAAGTATGACTTACTATTTAAGAAAAAGAAATGACTCTAAAATCCCTATTGAAGAGTAGGGAAACACTTATAACCTCTGTATAACCTTTATACAGAAGTTATAAGGTTATTTCTTTATATAACCTTAATAAGTTTATATTAAAGAAACTTATAAAAGTTATACAGAGGTTATAAGTTTCTTTATAACCGATTCTTTAAACGCTGGGGCTTTTAAAGTACACTCTAGTACACAATAATTGATATACAAATAGGAAATTTATATCATAGTGTGTTTGGGAAAGGAGATCAGACATACTTTGTTGGTCACAAAAAGAAAAAAAAAACCTATAGTAAGATGAATCTGTAGAAAAACTGGACTTCTTAAGGAATTTTGGAATAGACAGATTGAAGTAAATTTATGATAATGATTGCAATTTGAGTTCTAAACATATTCTAAACTTGGAAGAACGAGAGATGTATAAAGAATAAACAAAAGTAACACTAAGCCTTGGCACAAGAAAAATTAATTTTCCATTTTTTTCTTTGTATTGGAATACTTAGTGTTTCTTTTCCATTCTAATCATTAGTAAATAACCACACAATGATTGCTTGTATAGCTATTGAGTAACGATCTTTTACGTCATATGAATTGCTTGTAAATAAACATAAAATTTTCATGCTACAGGTTTTTTTTAAATCAACAATATAATGTTAAAAGTTAATTTACAGTCAACAATCAATCTTAAATCTTTCACAGAATCTCTTCTGGTCGGAAGGTTACATTTATAATATTAAAGTTTTTATGGAACAAATAAAATTAACATAGCAATTACTATATGACTGGTAATAGCTGTATTAAATGCTACTAAGTACAACTTTCTCGGATTGATTTAAAATAATCCAAGTTTCATTTATAATAAACTAAGTTTAAATGGTAGGAAGGTTACATTTATATTATTGTGGTTTTTGAAAGGGAAAAAGATATTATGGAACATTTAGATTGAGATTATTAAAACATTAGTTTAAAAGTTTATTTATTGATAATATAAAGTTAAATGTTTTAACTTTTAAGGATATTTATGTTTGTAAGGTTTTAAGGTTGTAAGGTTATGCAACCAATCACCCATGTCTCCAGAAATACCAGAAGCTTGTAATTTAGAAAAAAGTATACTATGAACTAACTTATCAAATGGTTTAGCAAACTCAATATAAATTGTATCGGCCTGCAAACCACAGTTCATTTAAGGATATAATTTTTTAAAGGAAATCAGATTAGTAGACGTTGACTTAATAAAGGATAAATACCATGTTGTTGAGAAATAATATATTTATTATTATTATTATCTCTGCTAAATTTACTATTCATTATGGAGTCAGATATTTTTGAAGAAGGGAATTAGATTGATTATGGGCTATGGTTTGTAATTTGTAATTTATCACAAGCTTTTGTGAACTAGAATAAAATAGTTATCTTTCTAGATCTGAAGGAAAGGTTACAAACATGAAGAAGGGGGACTAATTAAATAGGATTGAGACATCTTTAACAAAGATTGAAGGGAAATTGCCAAGATCAGGAAACTTATTACTATCTAATTTAGATATTATGTTTTCAATATGTTCAGATGTGATATTGTAACTGTAAATAAAGTATATTATAACTGTTACTACATGATAAAGAAGTAAACGAAGAAACAGGATCAAAAAGAGAACAGAAATATTTAGCAAATAAGTTAGAAATCTCATAACTATGTGAGTAAACTCTTGATTCAAATACATATTAGATATTTAAATCATATCAGTGATTGATTTATTAGAGTTTACAAAGCTCCAGAATTTCTCAGTATTACTCTGAACTGCTTTTACTATATAAGCTAAAAATCTGTTATAACATTCTTGAAATAAAGTTTTACAATCAGCTCTAAAAGATGAAACTTACTTTAATAGTTACTATCACAAGTTTCTTTGAAGAGTAAATGTTACATCATTTTTTTGTTTTGTTTACATATATAGTAAAGTTGAGTGTAGGCCACTCCAGATTTTTTTTTTGGTTTACTTTTATGTGTTAATTCAAAGGAGAACCATTTTTGAACAAGTTAAAGTATTATTTGTTTTAATTGTAGGTATATTATAATCTATGACAAGCGAAATAAAAGATTAGAAATAATTCATTCATTTATACTCAAGATTGAAAATAAAGTGTCTCAACTAAATTCCGATAAATTGTTTAATAATTAAGCATAATCGCCCTTCGAGAAATTTTATTGAATATTATGAAATTCAAGATGTAGATCTTAAAGTAGTATATGATGTATATATGCAGTTTGAGAAGGATGGTATTGTTATACAGGGTCAGGTAAAATGATTTGACACATTTGTAGTTTAAATAAAAATCAAATAAAGTCAATAAACAATAAAGTGTTTTTATTTTCGAAAAGTACATATAATGTCATTCTGTTTTGTTTCTGTATAATGCCATTGTTTTTTTTTTAAACATAGTGCATATAAATATTAAACTTAATTATACATAAAAACACAATATGTATTTAACCTACAAATGTGTCAGATAATTTTGCCTGACCCTTCCTTTTTACTTTACTATAAGTAAAGTATAGTGATCGTGAAAAAATGTTCGTGTACAGAAACAAACCATATAATAACAAAAGCACTCTGTAGCCATGGTCGAACCAAAGGCTACCTCAATAGATTTCGGATCATTGATAACGACTGGTGTCTTAGTGACAATTTAATACCTCAGACGTGGAATCACATATTATTTAACTCGCCGAACCTCCATCAAGAGCAACACGGATTCATGAACTTCACAATATCTACGGGAAATTTCTGGCATCTAGACAAAAGTAAAATTGTGAATAACAGTCAAATGTTTGATTATCTTAAAAAAATTCATGAATCAAATAGATTTGAGAAACTTTTATTATGGTGGAACAATTAAAGATATAAGATTTATAAATTATTATAATCCAAACTTTTGTAATAACTTTTCATGTATAAAGTTAAAAATATTTAGTATTAATATTATTTATTCCAACTATAACTAAAAATACGATATGCTGTAGCAAGTAGCGAAGAAATGTAGTGATTTTAAATCTAATTAAGGGGCCAGGTTAGCTAAGTGGTTAACGTACTCGCTTCTGAACTGATAGCCCAGGGCTAAATACACTTGAGTTAGGCAAAATTCAGGAGTCTCAATGTAGAATCACAGATCAAACAAAAAGACCGTAAAGGGCAGACCTATTTAACCCGCTAGGGGATCGGGTTAAAAATATAAATCTAATTAGTTATATTGCAGCATATAATATCTATATAAAGCATGCTGAATAAATGTTTCATTAAAAAAAATTTAAACTATAAGTATAATTTTTGAGCGTAATATCAAATTAACCCATCAAACATGTGACCTGAAGGGTGTTCACAAATCTTTATTTTCACAACTGCTATTAAGTGATATTAACTGCACATATTATATTAACGATACTTAACTGATTATAAAACACTTTTAAAACTTATATAAGTACTTACTTATAATAACAATATACAATATATTATCTTTCTGATTTGTGGACTTCTGCCTATAAACAGGAATTGCCAAAAAATTAATTGTTACTGTTTGTTCTTTTCAAGAAAAAATCACGCATCCTTAATTTGTTGTTTAGAACCTACACTACGAAATTTTTAAATACGAGTATTGCCTACTTTTCACAATTAAAGTGACACCTATATCTCAGAATTTCTGGAAAATGTTATCCATTAGATTCCACTTTGTTTATTAAACGTATGTTTTTGATGAATCCTAGTTCAAAACATGTGTTTTTTTCATTTTCTTTTATGTGAGTTTTCAGAAATATTCGTTGATTTTTTTTTATATTCCAGTTTTAAAAAAAGATATACGATTTAATAATTTATAGATTTGAATTTGATTTGGATTTACTAATAGCGAATTGTGAAAATGAAATTATATGAAAAATCAATGCTTAAAATGAAGTTTTATTCTAACAGAAAGTAAGAAAATCAAACAACCAACATAAAATGTTGTTGGTGACTCTCTGAAATTAAGTTGGCTTGTTTTATAAATGGAACATGGCGTCGTCAAGTGTTACTACTTGCATTCATGTAACTAATAACATCTTTATTAAAAAGAAAAAAAAACCTTTTTTTAAACACTAACACAACATAAGTACTATCATTATTTTAATGTTGTAGATAAATATATCAAATAGATGGCAAAACTAGAAAAATTACCTGGAGTTTTGGAAAAAAGACGCGTATACTGCTACTCGTAAGAAAACCGGACAGCAACTGATTCAAAATCATGTATCTGCTAATATAATTGGTTAATTCCTGATGATGAGATGTATACTCAACTATCATTGGCTATAGTAGTGTGATTCACGCATGCGCTTTAACCAGAACCCTATATCAACAAACTTCAAATATTATGATAATAGGAAATATTCTTTTATTAATTCTATAGAAATAGATAATCAAATTAACACAAATAAAGTCATATTTTTCTTAAATTTATCACAGAATCTGGAGTAGACTATATCCAGATTTAGAAACTGATAGTATTATTATTACTAGTTAATTATTTCTACCTTATAATTATTATTTCAATACAATTATTATTATAAAAATATGAATTTTGTAATAAAGTTAATCAATGAAAATTAATGACTACATCAAATTTGATAAAATTACATTAACCCATAACAATGGTTTATCTACATTAAAAGAAATGAATATTTTAGTAGGTTTGGTCTCCAACCAAATGTAAAACATTTATACATCACAACAATCCCAACTTTTTCACGTTTTTTTGTTATCATTAGGGTTAACAAATCATTAAAACATAATTATTATTCTTAAAAACAGTTCTACAGTTTTAATGTGTTAACAACAAGTAAGAAATAAAATCGTAGCTTTAATGTGTGATTAGTTACACATTTCTGATAAAACTACTATTTATGTCATTACTTCTTCTAATTAATTAGTCATTTAAACTGCACAGTAGATTTTAATGACTGTTAATTGTGCTTTTTACTAATTTCTTAGCTTTGATAAAGCAAAATAAGTCATACTAAACGTGATACTAATATGAAGATGTATGTTTTTATGACCAAACTCAAGAATACTTAGCTTTTCTTTATTATTATTGGTTGAGAGTCAACTATAATTATAATTTAAACCATAAACATGTTTCATCATCTAACCTGTACATTGTGAGTTATATATGGTGTTATGGTTCATTGGGATAGAGGAAAGTGAAACTAAAACTAAGCCCTCAGTTTTAGTTTTACATAAATTTAATTAATACAAAATGAAAAATAAATTCAGAAACATTATGTTGTAATCATGTTTTAATTTAGAAATAAATAATTGAAATTAAAAACATCAAACAGTTTAAGAAAGTCTAATTTCAATTATAAATTAATATAACCTACATAACTTATAACAATTAGGTATTATTCATTGCAGTATAATTCAATCTTTGAACTGTGCATCAAAATTGTTGTTTAATTTCAATTATCTAAATAATTATTCTCGATAATATTTTATTAGCATTAGATAAGATTTATTAGTAAGAAAAAGTTGTTTATTTTGTACAGAAAGATATAGTTGTCTTAAAATAACCAGTAATAACATATTTGTTACTAATATGGGATTGTAATAACTTTGGTGTGTTTTATTCATGTAGATATTTGTTTTACACGTTACATTCTTCACAAATATTATTATATATTCATAAAGTTGGGTTTGTAATGTGGATTTCTGTTATCCACTACCTCTAGATTATAAATCAGGCATTTATTTTCCAGTAAAAGCATCAACCTGTTAGTCGCTTTGCAATATTTTTAGCTCAATGTGAAACCTTAATAAATGTAAGGTTTATTTATTTAAAGAACTCTGCGTTAAACCTTGTCCGTAAACACAAATTGTGCTAAATAATATGATGTTTTCTTTTATATTTATGTAAAAACCTCTAAATCATAGCCATCCCTTTCCAATATAAGGAAGACAATGTATTGTATTTATAGCCCAATTAATTAAAGAAGTCTACGTTAAAACTTTGTCCATAAGACAAATTGTGCTAAATAATATGGCATTTTCTTTTAACTATATTCATATAAAAACCTCTAAATCATAGTCACCTCTTTCCAATTTTAGGAAGACAATTAAAGTATTGTATTTATAGCCCAATTAAAAATAGTAAATCTTTAAGATTAAACATTGGCAATAAACGTTTTAATTATGACAGCTGTGCCTTCAATTGAAATGAGGTGAAATATCCACATATGCAAAGTCAATTTTTAACGACTTCATTAAAATCTTTATGTTCTCATTTCAGTTTTAGTTTTACATTTTAAGCAAAAGCTCACATCAATATTCTAGTAATGTTACCTTGATTTTCTAAAAAAAAATATGATTATCTGTGTAATAGAAGATTTAAATCCTTACACTTATTATTCAAATAAATGTAATGACTTATTATTCTTCTTACACCTCATATAAGTCATTTAAACATTTCAAATCATTTCATTAACCCTCTAAACATCAATTTTATTTCAGTCGATTCAGTTAATAAATTTCTTCCATGTCTTCCATGGCATGATGGATTTGTCTCATAAAATGCTTTAATAAATCTATATATTGCACTCTTGAGCAAAACTTAATATCAGTTACAATTACATTATCATTGTGAATGTAGTACCTTTTCATGCTATTTAAATGTGATGAATGACTCTTTCCTCAAGAAAGAGGACTTACGTTTGTTGAGAAATATCCAGTTTTTTTTTTACAATTCTAGTCTAATAGTTCATATTTATTATTTTCAAAAATTAGAAGCTACCAACTATAAAAGATTTAAATTATATTGAATAGCTGGCTTTGACTTCGATTTGAGTATGTAAACTGGCTAATTCCTAATATATTTTTTCTCAATATACATTCATAGCAACCTTATAACAGAGAACAGGAGGCAGGAAAAGGATAACACTCACTCAGAAAAAATTCGTATATATGTTATTTGACAAAGGGGAAGGAAAATGATCTTATTAAATACTAAGAAACCATAAAATTCCCAGTGTAATAATTCTATAAAAACCAAAAATGTAAAAGATAATTCAAATTTGTAATCTTTCGTTTAGAGATTAATAAATGTAATTATCGTACATCTTTAATTATAAATCATCTTAAAACAACATTTTTTCTTAGCTGTTTATGATGTTTTTCAGAGAAAATAAGGGTATTTTCCTGTTTTAAATTTGAAAAATTTTACTTTAATATTCAATGTAGAAGGATGTCAAGTAAACGATGTAAGAAATGCACTGGCTATTTGAACAAAAGCCATGTTCTCTTGTAGGAGAATATTTCGTATCAAGAAATGTTCACTTTGGTTTTTCAAAAATGTTATTACTGCTGTAGTTATACTAATGAAATTATTTTCATCAGCTGTGTGATGTACAAAATTAAGCTATTATATTGATATGTCCTTCAATCACTATCTGTTCTACCTCAGGAGTGAATGACTAATAATCATATCCCATTTAGATGTTTACGTTATACTTAAATGAGACGTTATGTGTTATATACTGAAGAAATTTGATATTAAGTTACTTATAGTAAAGCTGAATTTAGGCCACTCCAGATTTTTGATAATATAATATCAAATTCAATATCTCTTGTAACGTATTTATTTTCCATACTATTATGACTAAATAAGAAGAAAACCTCATAATACAGTTTATGGAATTAAATAATACCAGTAAAACAAAGTTAATATTATCTGCTATAATAATCTGAAATTAAATATCTCTAATAACGTGTAAATAAATAGGAAGAGTAATTTTAAACAAAGATTGGAGGAATATTGTCAAAATAAGGAGACTTGTTACTATCTAATTTAGATATTATGTTTTCAATAAGTTCAGATTTGATATTGTGACTGTAAATAAAGTATATTATGACTGTTATTGCATGATAAAGCAGTAAACGAAGAAGGGGGATCATACTAATTAATTAATACCGTTTCTATATTATATATTTGATATTATTGTGACTATTTATAATAAATAAAAGGAAAGTCATATAATATGGAGTTATATCAAATTAAATGTCAGAAAGACAAAATTACTTCTATCTGTTATGATATTTGAAATTCAATATCTCTAGGAACGTACTTTTTTTTATATTATTATTATTATTGTTTGGATTTATAATAAATAAAAAAGAAAACCTTATAGTATGGAGTTTATCAAATTAATTAATGTCAGTCAGATAAAATTACTTTTATCTGTTATGATAATCTGAAATTCAATATCGTTTCTAACATATTTATATTTGATATTATTGTGACTATTTATAATAAATAAAAAAGAAAACCTTATAATATCGAGTTTATCAAATTAATTAATGTCAGTAAAACAAAGTTACTCTTATTGAATTAGAAATTATTTTTAAAAAAGTTGAATTGAATTCAAATCCCAGATCCATAGATCTCCTTTTAGTGTATAAATAATTATTATTCAGTCATAATATATTACCTTCCTTTTCCTAGCTAATGATGCATAAATGCGCATGTCTTTTCTGTGCCAATGTTCATTTCAACCAATCACAGCTATCCTTTTTTTCCCCCCACATAATCTACATTTTATTACGTGTCTTCATTTATACTAAGGCATCTGTTTTATTTGTAAGTTTGTTCTTATTAAAAAGTTTAGTTTAAATAAATGTCTTTTAAGTTACATTTTAAGTTGATTCAACAACAATGCAAGAATACAGATTTTAATCATCAAGATTACGGTTAGTGGAAACTTTATAATAATTTTCTTTTCAATAGTACAAGACAGTCCATTCATATCTAGAGTAATATTATATAATATAATAATATATTTATGTCACCATTACACCTTACTAAGAAAATACTGTCTTTTTCCGAAAATAAGTACTAGCGTGATTTTTCTTCAAAGATGTTTTCAATTTTGAATGATGTTTTATATTTTTGGTATTTTATAGGGTTACTACGTATAAAAAGGTTATATAGTTATATATAATAAACACTTTTTCTTCTTCTCGGAGTTTGGTCAGGATAAATATATGGAATCACCTTTTTGCCAACGTTTCGTCTTTATTTTAAGACATCCTCAGGGCTATAAACTAACAAAAAAAAACAATAAACAATGGACATTTGTCATTTCTACTTTAAAAACATCATAAACAAATTGAAAAAAACTTACTCAAGGCTGGGTTTGTTACATTACAGTTAACAGTTGTTGTAATGTAACAGAACCCAGCCTTGAGTAAGTTTTTTTTTCAATTTGTTTATGATGTTTCTAAAGTAGAAAGACAAATGTCCATTGTTTATTGTTTTTTTGTTAGTTTATAGCCCTGAGGATGTCTTAAAATAAAGACGAAACGTTGGCAAAAAGGTGATTCCATATATTTACCCTGACCAAACTCCGAGAAGAAGAAAAAGTGTTTGTTAATATTTTGTGGTCAAGAAAACAGCACGTGTTATATATAATATATAGTTATAACTATATAGTTATATTATAGTTATAAGTTATATAACTTATATAGTTATAATTATGATCATATAGTTATATATGATATATACAATATATAAATATACATACAGTTATATATAGTTATAGTTATAATAGGTGTGTTCTCTAATCGGGGTTCGGTCAATATGGATTTGTCAATAATTGGATCTGTTATAGTTATATATAACTATATACATAAGGGGTTATTAGGATATTGGTCATAAAACATACAACTCCTGATCATCAGCCGACGTTTCGCCAAAAGTTGTTTGACATTTTCAAGGCTAAAAAACAAATTATTAAACGACATAAGTAAAGCAAGATAAATACATCATCAGACACCATCCAACAGAAAACAAACGACACAAACAACAATTATAGTTATCAAGGTAATATGTTTGTAAGGTTTTTGTTTTTTCCTGTGAATTTCTTTTAATTGTTTGACTCTTTTTTTCATGGTTTTGTAATTTGCTGTGTTTATTACTGTCTGTTGTGGTTTTTGCTGTTTTGAAAATGTGGTTTTTTGGTGTTCTGAATAATTAATAATACGCAATTAGGTTTAAACGATAAATGTCGGTTTTTAAATAATAATAATCATAATAACACTAGGTATTCTATGATACTTTTGTGGTTCTCTGGGTACTATAATTGTTGTTTGTGTCGTTTGTTTTCTGTTGGATGTTGTCCGACGATGTATTTATCTTGCTTTACTTATGTCGTTTAATAAATTGTTTTTTAGCCTTGAAAATGCCAAACAACTTTTGGCGAAACATCGGCTGATGATCAGGAGTTTTATGTTTTATGACCGAAATCCTCAATAACCCCTTATGTGAATTTGAAATATCAGTGGTCGAGAAACTATATCAATATAACTATATAGGTGTGTTCTCTAATCGGGGTTCGGTCAATTTTCCAGAATAAAAAATCAAACTCTCGTTGCCAACGTTTCGGTTTTATTTAAAACCTTTTTCATAGGCAGAAGTAAGCATTTTTTAACTAAGAAAATGAAATTTACATTATTTAAAGGAACAACAATGTTAGCCGGACAAAACCTTCAACTAGACTTTCTGCCTATGAAAAAGGTTTTAAATAAAACCGAAACGTTGGCTACGAGAGTTTGATTTTTTATTCTGGAAAATTGACCGAACCCCGATTAGAGAACACACCTATTCTATCAAACGGTCGATATATTATTGAATCTGTTATATAACTATATAGTTATATAGTTAATATTACTTTAATAGTTATACTATTAAAACTATATTAATTGAAACTGCAAGTAATAATAAGTAATTATTATTCCTTGGAGTTTCATAAGTGCCTAATATTTAATAAAAACCACTTTTCCTTCCATTTGCCAAAAATCATACATACTAATTCACTCTATGAGTGAATTTTTTTTCTGCCTGTTGTACTCTCTTATATAGTTGCTATGAATGAATATTGAGAAAAAATACATTAGCAATAGAATTATAATTCAATAATAATTAAAAGAGAAGAAAATAAAAAAAATATTCAGCTATATTATTTGAATCAACAATCTGGTCAGAGTTGATGTCTAAAGATACTCGTATATTTCAAAGATCACCCCCAGGTCTAATTTGCTTAACTATCCCTTGAATTAGGAATTCATCTAATTTAAATAGCCCCTGACTTATATTGATTAGTTTTTCAAAATGATACTTAATTAGGGCACTTTCTACTAAGTTTCTTTCAACATCAGACGAGAGAAATATCAATTCCAATGGAATCTTCCCATTTTATGAAATGATTGTTTTAATTAATATGTTGAAACAAAGCACTTGACTCTTCTTGCCTCCTGATAGAATATTTATGTTGTTTTACTCTAGTAAGTAAACTTTTGCATGTTTGTCCAACATTTCTTAATGTTGGACTATAAACCCTCCCCTGGAAATAAGGCCTAGTTAAGATAATGTGAAAAATATAATTCGTTAAAAAATTGCTGTTGAATGTAGTAGGTATATCTAGCTGTCGTAATATTTCAGAGAATACTTTGGAAAAAAAAAATATTCCAAGAAATTCCTTGTTTACTTCTAATGTTCGTTTTAAGGAGGCTACTTAGACAAGAAGTATTAATTTAACTACAGCTATATTGCAAGACATGAGGGATTCAGACCAATGATTCTACAGGAAATAGATTTGGTGGAAAATCAGAACGAAATTCAAAGTTTTTGATAATTTATGACGATGTTCCAGAAAATGACATGACTGTAATCGAATAAATTTAAATTTCTGTATAAAAATAAATATTAAAAAAATATGTAAATCTACTACTTAATGTAGTTGAAACCCTCCACCCGAGAATAAGCCCTAGCATGGATTTTGACCTAAAAATAAAGTAAGACAATGTCTTATTTTCGAAAAAGGTCGGTAGAATATTTTATTTAATTACCACTATAATATGTCATGCAAAATATAACCTGGAAATCGTTTTCAAAGCTTAGCTAATTTATAACCGAATCAAAATCGTTTTTTCTATAAAATATTCAAAGAGGATCACTAATATTATTAAAAACAGTTATTTAGAGTATTTTTGTACCTATTTTCCAAAATGTCTATTAGTAATTAGAGTATTTTACTCTATCAGTTATTGAGAATATTTTTTGTATCTATTTTCCAAAATGTCTATTAGTAATTAGAGTATTTTACTCTATCAGTTATTGAGAATATTTTTTGTACCTATTTTCCAAAATTTCTATTAGTAATTAGAGTATTTTACTCTATCAGTTATTTAGAATATTTTTTGTACCTATTTTCCAAAATTTCTAGTAGTAATTAGAGTATTTTACTCTATCAGTTATTTAGAATATTTTTGTACCTATTTTCCAAAATTTCTATTAGTAATTAGAGTATTTTACTCTATCAGCTATTTAGAATATTTTTTGTACCTGTTTTCCAAAATTTCTATTAGTAATTAGAGTATTTTACTCTATCAGTTATTTAGAATATTTTTTGTACCTATTTTCCAAAATTTCTATTAGTAATTTCTGGTCTTAAACAATGTTATTCTTTCTCTTTATTCTTTCACATATTCTGAATTATTACATTTACATTTATATAGCTCTAAAATATTATTTTGTTTTGCCTAATTTATGTTTTATTTAAAAAAAATCCTTATAACATTGTATAAATTATTTATTCTTTATTCTAATGTTTTACTATTTGTGTACTATTATTACTATTTTTTTGTACTATTAAATTTTCTCTTATTTTATTTCCCATAGTATTTGTTTTCTTATTATATTTATTAAATACCATGATATTTAAATAAAAAGATTTTAGTCATTGAATATCAATAAATAAATTTATTTATTTTTTTCTTTCTATGCGTCATAGTTTATTTTGACTATATATATCTCATTCCATGTATACATAACTAGATAGATGTATAAAACATGTAATAGAATATTATCACCATTCATGAAAAACCTGTAAGTGTCTTTTTACATTAAAATCTCTACTATTTAGTTCTATTTAAAACTTTATTAATAGGGCTACAATACTAGGTGAATTACTAGGTGAATACTAGGCTACATTTCTTATTATATTTATTAAATATCATGATCTTAAATAAAGGTTTTTAGTCTGTGAATATCAATAAATAACATAACATTACGACATGACTGGTGAATGACAATTGCTCAATTTAATGTATTAAAATTATATTTAATGCTACTAAGTATAACTTTTTAGGATAGATATAAAATAAACCAAGTTTCATTTATAATAAACTGAGTTTAATTTAAAATAATCCAAGTTTAATTTAAAAAAAAATCTGGAGTGGTCTACACTCAACTTAACTATAAGTAAACATAATATTATACTTCTTGGGTGTATAAGAAATAATGTTTCATTTAGGTATAACATAAATGTCTAAATGGGAGGTGTTTATTAGTCTTTCAGTCCTATATATATTTCAATATATATTTTTATTTTTTAAATATCACGCCACTGATGCATATAATATCATTAGTATAATCTACATTGAATATTTAAGACAAATTTTCCCATTTAAAACTTGAAAATATTCCTATTTTGTCTGACAAATGTCAGAAACATCTAAGAAAAAATATTGTTTTAAGATAATTCTTAATTTAAGATGTCGGACAATTTCATTTGTTTTTCTTCAAAGATGTTTTCAATTTTCAATGTTGTTTTATATGTTTGGTCTTTTATAGAATTACTATACTGGGAGTTTCATGAGTTCCCAGTATTTAATAAAAATCACTTTTCTTTCGATTTCTCAAAAATTATATATACCAATTCACTCTGAGTGAGTGTTCTTTTTTGCCTGCTTATTGTACTCTGTTATATGGTTGCTGTGAATGTATATTGAGAAAAAATACATTAGAAATTAGTCAATTTTACATTTTCAAATCAAAGTTGACGCCAGCTATTCAGTATAATTTAAAAATTTTATTTTTTGAAGGTGAAATTTTTAAAGATGATAGATGTGAACTACTAAACTAGAATAGTGAAAATTCTGAATACTTGTCCACAAACATAAACTCCTCTTTCTTTAGGAAAGAGACTATTCCTCACGCATCAATTTTACCCAATGATACTATAATTCACAAACCAAAATAATTTACAACTGATATTAAGCTTTGTTCAAGAGTACAATATATAGTTTGATTATAGCATTTTATGAGACAAATCCATCATACCAATGAAAGCAACAAACATTTATGTTTATTGGGAGTGAATTTTTACATGCAATAATATTACTCTTCTTATATCTTATATAAGTCAATGAGTTATTTAAATTTTTCCATTATAAACATCAATTTTATTTCAGTAGATTCACTAAAGAAAATTCTAAGTGAATATAAACAATGTAAAGATAATCAAAAATTCGACACGTATAGCAGATGATCACTTAGTCTAGGATAAACAAACAATTTTTATAGCTTTATTGCTTTTTGTCGTAATTGAAACTTCATGAATTTTTTGTTATACATTGCTAATTTGTTGTTCCACTTTTGGACAAGTTTTCATGATTATAAAATTAAACAAAGCAGATCCAAGAGTAAGAAATAGAATTTATAATTCAATAATAATTAAAAGAGAAGAAAAGAAAAAAAATATTAAGCTATATGAATTGAATCAACAATCAGGTCAGAGTTCATGTCTAAAGATACTCGTACATTTCCAAGATCACCCCCAGGTCCAATTTACTTAACTATCCCTTGAATTAAGAATTCATCTAATTTAAATAGCCCCTGACTTATATTGAGTAGTTTGTCAAAATGATACTTAATCAGGGCACTTTTTACTAAGTTTCTTTCAACTTAGAGAAATATCAATTCCTAGGAATCTACCCATTTTATGGAATGATTGTTTCAATTAATATGTTGAAACACAACACCTGACTCTTCTTGGCTCCTAATGTACGAAATATAGGAGTACTTTCGACATAAGCTCTGGCCGGATTGTTGATTCAAATATAGCTTAATGTTTTGTTAAATTTAAAAAAAAAATAGAAAAAATAATATTTTTAATATTATTTAATTTCTTACTGTTGGACCTGCTTTGTTTAATTTTATGGGGTATTTCTTCTTATCAAGCTATATTGTCATATTGAGTTTCCAGCTGTTTTGTTACCTTCCTTCTCCATTACTTTTATGTTAGCTTCTCAGTTTTTACTTTGTTTGCTCTCTGATGACAAACATTGAAAGCCCTCAGAGCATTTATTTCTGTTGTTTTCCTTTTTCCTTTGTGTTTTAATGATACATAAATAAGAATTATGGACTAGGCTTTAATAAAAAATAGGAAATAAAACTTAAAATAAATTAAAGAAACAAAAAATATATAAGATAAAAAAGTGTATAAAAACTAAATGTAGAGGGAAGAAAAATAATAGTGCTTCATTGTATTAGTTCTTGCCTCTAGATCTAGTTTATATACACTATTTTATCTTATATATTTTTTGTTTCTTTAATTTATTTTAAGTTTTATTCCCTATTTTTTATTAAAGCCTAGTCCATAATTCTTATTTATGTACCATTAAAACACAATGGAAAAAGGAAAACAACAGAAATAAATGCTCTGAGGGCTTTCAATGTTTGTCATCAGAGAGCAAACAAAGTAAAAACTGAGAAGCTAACATAAAAGTAATGGAGAAGGAAGGTAACAAAACAGCTGGAAACTCAATATGACAATAAATATAAACAAAGCAGGTCCAACAGTAAGAAATTGAATAATAATTAAAAATTAATTAAAAAAAATATTACAAATATTATTTTTTCTATTTTTTTTTTAAATTTAACAAAACATTAAGCTATATTTCAATTAACAATCCGGCCAGAGCTTATGTCGAAAGTACTCCTATATTTCGTATACTTGGCACTTGAGCCAAGAAGAGTCAAGTGCTTTGTTTTAACATATTCATTTAAAAAATCATTCCATAAAATGGTTAGATTCCTAGGAAGTGATATTTCTCTCGTCTGATGTTGAAAGAAACTTAGTATGAAGTGCCCTAATTAAGTATCATTTTAAAAAAACTAGTCAATATAAGTCAGGGGCTATTTAAATTAGATGAATTCTTAATTCAAGGGATAGTTAAGCAAATTAGACCTGGGGGATTTCTTGGAAATGTACGAGTATCTTTGGACATGAACTCTAACCAGATTGTTCATTCAAATAATATAGCTTAATATTTTTTTTCTTTTCTTCTCTTTTAATTATTATTGAATTATAAAGTCTATTTCTTACTGTTGGACCTGCTTTGTTTAATTTTATAATCATGAAAACTTGTCCAAAAGTGGAACAACAAATTAGCAATTTATTAAAAAAAAAAATTCATGAAGTTTCAATTACGACAAAAAGCAATAAAGCTATAAAAATTGTTTGTTTATCCTAGACTAAGTGATCATCTGCTATACGTGTCGAATTTTTGATTATCTTTACATTGTTTATATTCACTTAGAATTTTTTTGAGTGAATCTAGTGAAATAAAATTGATGTTTATAATGGAAAAATTTAAATAACTCATTGACTTATATAAGATATAAGAATAGTAATATTTTTGCATGTAAAAATTCACTCTCAATAAACATAAATGTTTGTTGCTTTCGTTGGTATGATGGATTTGTCTCACAAAATGCTACGAGTATAATCAGTCTATATATTGTACTCTTGAACAAAACTTAATATCAGTTGTAAATTATTTTGGTTTGTGAATTATAGTATCATTAGGTAAAATTGCAGTGTGAGGAATGGTCTCTTTTCTAAAGAAAGAGTAGTTATGTTTGTTGACAAGTATTCAGAATTCTCACTATATTATATTCACTTATATTTTTCCAAATTACGAAATTTGTTCTTTAATTCCGAGTTCAACATAAAAATTAAATCACCATAATTTTGTAATGTATTATTGGACATGTTTCATTGTTACATCCACCATCTTCAGTAAACATTTAAAACATTTAAATTTTTTAAAAACAATTGAAACTACACTTAACAAATTAATCTAATATTTAAAGTCACCTCCAGATAATAAACATAAATGAACAGGTTAATAAAAGGTTACACAGTCAGGTTTGGGGCTGTCAGTGTTGGCATAACCAGCCCTAGGTTTCCAAACAATGCAACTGGTTTGTAAAGTTATCTTTTTGATCGTTCATACTTGGAGCTTTTTCCAGTATGTATAGCGCTTCTAGTATCCTGAGTCTTTTTCTGTCCTTTTCTGTTGCTATTATTCTAGTGTTATTAACCATAGTTTCCCTTGAAATTTTTGTTTTGTGTATCTTTTGGAAGTGTTCTTTAGGGGCTTCTGAAACCAGATGCATCGTCAGCCTCCTAGAAAGGGTAGTAGTCGTTGATCCTATATATGAGTAATTTAGGAATTCACAGTTTCCCAGTGGACATTGAAACTCATATACTAGGTTCGTTTGTTTCAGTGGCTGTTTCTTCTCTTGCAGGTTCTTTATGATCAGTTGCGTAGTGGTTTTGTTCTTATAGAAAATAATAAGCTGCATTCTGTCTTCTTGCTTTTTGACCTTGAAATTGTTCTTTAATATTGTTTTAAGTATGCTTTCGTCTGTTTTATAGCTGTTAGAAAATTGGTTTTCATATTATATCTTGTAGGTAGTTTGATTTGTTACTTCACCTCCCCCGTTTGTTTCATTTTTCTGATTGATAATAGTTTTTAAGAGTTTTATCAAATTCACTGTTACTGTAGCCATTATTGATAAAAACCTGTTTTAAATTTCCTATTGCTCCATTGAAGGTTTCCCAATCGGCCGAGATTTTAAATGCTCTGTCTATCAATATTTTAATAGTGTCATTTTTATATCTTGAGGGACATTCACCCTTCTTGTTCAGGTATATTCCGCTGTGTGTAGGCTTGAAAAAACATCACTGTTGATAGCACATTATCCTTTGCAGATATCTCCACATCTAAAAAATTAATTTTGTTGTTTACAGCTACCTCATGGGTAAATTTTAGCACCGACTCCTCTTCGAATTTTCTTTTCATTTCCATTAGCATTTCAAGGTCCTTGACTATTAGAAAATAATCGTCTACATAGCGACAATATATATTAGGTTTGTATGGTTTATCCGCTTTCAAAACCAATTTTTCAAGTTGCACATATATTTTAAAATTTTTAAAATATATATTTTCATAAAATAATATATTATAATATATAATATAATATATATTTTATAAATATATTATTTAAATATAATATATTTTTAAAATATATATATTTTAAAAAAATTAAGTGTTTTTTTGCTGAAGATGGTGGATGTAACACCGAAACATGTTTTCTGTATCTAGTGTTTCAGTTGGGTTTTTGACTCTGACGAAGACTGCTTGTTACGGTTGAAAGATCTTAGTCTTAATAATACATTAAAAAATTATGGTGATTTAATTTTTATGTTGAACTCAGAATTAAAGAAAAAATGTCGTAATTTGGAAAAATATAGGACGAAATTGAACAAAGTGGAAACAGACAACCAGTTTTTAAAAGCATGCATTGAAGAAGGACTGCTCCCAACTTTTACAAATATATAAATATATATATATATATATATATACATAATCAGTAATCAAACCACAATAAGAAATGGGAAAGCAAGACTAAGATCTTTCAACAGAGTGTTACACCATTCTTCCCTCCCACTCTTCTCAACCCCTTACCAGATGTTTTCTGTATCTAGTGTTTCAGTTGGGTTTTTGACTCTGACGAAGACTGCTTGTTACGGTTGAAAGATCTTAGTCTTGTTTTCCCATTTCTTATTGTGGTTTGATCATTGATTGTTATTTCATGTGCTTATGAGAATATATATAATATATAATATATATATATATATATGATTATTAGAGTGTATGTGTAGAACTGGACGAGGTGTTTAAGAACAAAGAGTTCAACAGTGCAAATTATATTTCATGGTAAACCATCTCTATTTAATCAAAAGGAATATTTTAACAATCTTCAGATACGATTACATGAATAATCGACTGCTCAATCGCCAGCTGCTTATAATCGATTATCCACCTGTTGATAAACCTTATGATGACTCTATTCGTTGAGTTTTTTTTTTGACTCTGTTTGAACAGTTATTAATCGATTCACGTTTGTTTATTCACTAGTTCAAGACAATCGATTCTTATTTCAAACAAAAAAAAAACAAAAGAGAAAAAAACTCCTTTCAATTCTTTATAAAATATTAAAATAACAAAAAGACAACAAAACCAATCTTTTATTCATTTTGAAATAATGAATGAATATTGTAGGGTAAAAATCTAATGAAATGGTCTCCACATTTAAAAATTTTAATGATATAAACAACGCGTTTCCAACACGTAGTGTTCTTCCTCAGGCATTAACTAATTGAGTTAATATTAATTATTAATCAGAGTTAATGCCTGAGGAAGAACACTACGTGTTCGAAACGCGTTGTTTATATCATTAAATTTTTATATGTGGAGACCATTTCATTAGATTTTTACCTTACAATGAGTAAATACCACATAATAACTGATTGCACTACATTAGAATGAATGAATAGTTTTTTTTTAATTATTTACAAATATTTATATAATCATAGAAGTGATTATATAAGTGATTTCTTTTTTTTCTGTTTATTTATTTTTCTTTTTTTATTAAATGAATTGATATGAAAAAGATGAGTGAGAAGTGAATTCTATTTATAGTGTTTTGCAATAGGATATTTTCTCTGAAGTCTCGCCAAAGGGGTTTAATAAGTTATTTTAAAACTTACTGTTTTGATACGAGAGACCAGGTTTCATTGAGGACTTCTATTTCTGTTATTCTGTCACTCCTATCAAACTAACACACACACAAACACACACACACACACACACACACACACACACACACATACATATATATATATATATATATATATAAATATATATATATATTATATATATATAAACTTTAAATTATACAAACCACGATACAGAAAAAGGAATAAAAAGCACAGTTACTGAATTCTCAATATTTCATATTGAGGTTTGATCATATATATATATATATATATATATGATCAAACCTCAGTTGGGTTTTTGACTCTGACAAAGACCGCTTGTTACGGTTGAAAGATCTTAGTCTTGCTTTCCCATTTTCTTATTGTGGTTTGATCATTGATATATATATATATATATATATATATATATATATATATATGGTATAAATAGGCAGCAGATCCTCTTTTAAACAGGTATCATTAATATTAACCGCAGTCTCGGCATTCACGATCTTAAGACTGAGAGATTCGATCCTACCAACTAACCTCCTGCTAACAGGGTTCAACTGGAAAACGAGTTGTTCAAGTGACATGTTAAACAAAATCAATGAGGTAGTCAATGGTATTAATAGATTAAATGGATTAGTAAAGGTTAATATGAATAGAAGATAAAGAGTTAATAAAGAACAAGAAACAATTTGTTTGAAAAAAAAATTTGTTTGTTGGGACTCTCAACAAACAAATAGTAGCCATCATGTAAATAGGTATGCAGCAACATAAACAGATTTCCAAGCCCTGAAGATGATATAAATATATGTCGAAACGTCGTCAAAAGGACTAGTTTAAAATCATTGGACCCCAACCCTCAAAAAAATTACATCATATATATATATATATAAAGATTTCACATAAACACGTGAAACAACAATCAATGATTAAACCACAATAACAAATGGGAAAACAAGACTAAGATCTTTCAACCGTAACAAGCGGTCTTCGTCAGAGTCAAAAACCCAACTGTTGGGTTTTTGACTATATATATATATATATTTGTATTATATATTTGTATTATATATTTGTATATATATATATATATCAAATATATATATATATATATTTATATATATATATATATATATATATATATATTAATGTTTTTCTTTTATCTAACACATATATTTTACACTTTTTTTCTTTTTTATTGAGGTTCAGGTTTTTCAGGTTTATTCGGGTTTTATTGTGGTTTAGTATCAATAATAAAACAAACAGCTTTAAGCCGACGTTTGGTGATCTATATTTATAGAGATCATTCAGGGCTACATCAATATTATTGGAGCACTTTAGGGGAACCACTGCTCTTGATAATGACTAGTGTTGGAAAAGTGGGTGGAGGGGGGGCTACAAAAGATCTTGCACTAACACATTCCCCCCCCCCCCCCCCTCAAAGATCCTTTTTAAACTTGTTTATATTTCATCACTTCTATGACTCAGCAAGATCTATTTCCATCTCACCTTTTTTTTTTTTTTTTTTTTTTTTGTTTTGAATATCAAGGAATGGGTTTTTCAGTTTGACATCTTGTAACCAACCGAACTACCCCCCCCCCCTCCTCCCCTCCCACCAAGAAACTGGGGTGGGGATAATGGTTGTTTTATTTATAGTTTGAAAATATTTTTTCCCTTCCTTTTTGGCAACTATTCATATTTATTTTAGTGGGAGAGAGCAGAAATTCTCAAAACAAGTTTACTGCAGTTCTTGATCTCAGTCGTGCTTTTAACTTCACATCGATTTGAACTTATTAATTTTTCTTAAGTTTCCATTTTTTTTTACTATAGTTTTTTTTTATTTATATAAATACAAATTTATAATATTTAATTTATAATTTATAAATAATGCGTCGAATTTTATATAAAACGCGTTTACAACAATTAAGCACTATTAAATCAGTTGATGCTGATGACAGCGCGTCAAGTGGTGAAGATGAGAAACAAGAGCAGGAAATATTTCGCCGAGCTGTCCCTAGAATACGCCCTGATAGGCGAAAGCGAGGTTGGACTGTTACCATTGGAAAAGAACCATGGTAAGCAAATAACTTTCAATCATAAATGTTATAATGAAACATTAATCTCTTTTATTTTAAATATTATAAAGTATTTAATTCTGTAATAAAATAACATAGTAGCTTTTTTTAAATAGTTCTGTTGAATATTGATAGTACAATTCGATAAATTCATTGAATTATATTTTGTAACGAATGAAATACATATAGAATATATATGTATACTCATTGTATATCAAAATTTCACAATCTAATCATCTATATATTTAAAAAGTACTGCCTATATAGTATATGTTTGTGCATGTGTTCTCTATAGAAAGTTTATACGAGGAACTTACAAAAAACTTTTTGGTTCAATCTTTATTGAACCAAATAATACCGATGGATATTTTCATTTTTATCGAGCTAATTTAAGGGGTCTACCCCTTAAATAAGTCGTTGTTTATAAATCTCTATATAATAGATAAGGTTTGCTTTATAACCTGTTTGTTTACTTTGACTTTAATTAGTAATGGTAGCCGCAGGTAGGTTATTACTTATAACCAACTTCTAATGTTTATATGAATATTTAAATCAAAGTGTACATATATGAAACTCAATCACTGTATGTATTTGTATTTGTGTGTATAAACAGAATCTTTAACATAATAACTATTAACATAACTTAACATAATGAATAATGTAGTTATAATTTAACATTTAGCACTCGACTGACACCTTTCAATACAATGCTTCTTCATGAACAAATAATATTTAATCGAAATATTGTTATTCAAACTTTCAAGAGACAATTTTATTTCCTGATATAATTCTAATGTAGTGCAATCAGTTATTATGTGGTATTTACTCATTGTAGGGTAAAAATCTAATGAAATGGTCTCCACATATAAAAGTTTAGTGATATAAACAAGCGTTTCGAACACTACGTGTTCGAAACGCGTTGTTTATATAATTAAATTGTAAGTTTGGTGTACAATTAAGTAATGTAATATAGTAATGTAATATAGTATACTATAATGTAATATAGTATACTATATACTATATAATATAGTATATTATATAGTATATATAATATACTATATTATAATATCAACAGTAAGAAATGTTGGACAAACATACAAAAGTTTACTTACTAGAGTGAAACAACATAAATATTCTATTAGGAGGCAAGAAAACTCAAGTGCTTTGTATTAACATATTAATTGAAACAATCATTCCATAAAATGGGAAGATTCCATTGGAATTAATATTTCTCTAAGTTGAAAGAAACAGTAGAAAGTGCCCTAATTAAATATCATTTTGAAAAACTAATCAATATAAGTCAGGGGCTATTTAAATTAGATGAATTCTTAATTCAAGGGATAGTTAAACAAATTACACCTGGGGGAATGTATAATATTGGAAATGTACGAGTATCTTTTAGACTTCAACTCTGACCAGATTGTTGATTCAAATAATATAGCTTAATATTTTTTTTCTTCTCTTTTAATTATTATTGAATTATAATTCTATTGCTAATGTATTTTTTCTCAATATTCATTCACAGCAACCATATAAGAGAGTACAACAGGCAGAAAAAAAGAACACTTACTCATAGAATGAAGTAAACTTTAAACTAGGAGGGCTTATAGTCCCAAAACATCCCAAAAATCACATTACGACTTATTTTCGGGGTATATCTTATTTTGGGAAAAAGAAGTTAGGTATTTTTTTCACATGTTTTTTTTTTCGCTAATAGTAACCCTTACCATGAGGGAGTTTATTTTTTTTTTTAAGCTGTTCCCATTTTAAATTACAGGTTTACCCTTTACATTTTATATATTCATTATTACTTTATAAGACGCATGGTATATAAATTATACAAATGTATTATATATAAATTATATATTGTAGGATAAAAATCTAATGAAATGGTCTCCACATATAAAAATTTAATCACATAAACAACGCGTTTCGAACACGTCGTGTTCTTCCTCAGGTATTAAACAATTTTTAGTTAATGCCTGAGGAAGAACACTACGTGTTCGAAACGCGTTGTTTATATCATTAAATTTTTATATGTGGCAACCATTTCATTAGATTTTTACCCTATAATGAGTAAATAGCACATAATAACTGATTGCACTACATTAGAATTAAATTATATATGTATCATAAGTATAATGATTATAAGAAATTATATATATACATTTCTGTTGATATATAATTGATTTAATGTTAACAATGGAATATTTATATAAGTTATAATTAATTAATTGTTAGATTATTTAGACATCTATATTAAGTCTTTACTATACTTAGTGACTATGTTTTAGTCTTTTCCGACCACAGTCCTCCTTCAAGGGTAATATTTGCTATGACTGTTTTTCTAAGCTTATCTAAGTTTGAGCAGTTAAATACGATGAGTTGAAAGGTCAACTTTTTCCTTGCAGATACAATAGGGCCGAATCAATATAGCTTAATCTGTGCAAATAGAAGCTATATGTGCCATGTGCAGTTAATACCATGGTAGTTTGGTATGCATGATGAAGTTTAATTTTATTTCTTACATATCTCTCTCCCTCTCTCTCTCTCTCTCTCTCTCTCTCTCTCTCTCTATATATATATATATATATATATATAGTTAACACATGAAAGAGAAAAAACAAAACAGACACACACAAAAGACTCACAACGATATTTCGACAGTCGCCGTCATCGGGTAGAAGTAGTCCCTTTGAGTAGCTGAGCTAACTGATATATATATATATATACAAAACTATAGTTTATCGGGACTCGGTCAGTTCTTCAGGTTCAAATTAAACTCTCATTGCCAACGTTTCGGTCTTTATTTTAAAACCTTTTTCATAGGCAGAAGTATAAATTTTGAAACAGAAAAACTAAGTACAGTGGAACCTCTACATACGAGATTAATTCGTGCTCGTATCTAGAATTTCTCGTATCTAGAGCGAATTTTTCCCATAAGAAATAACTGAAAACCAATTAATTTGTTCCCGGCCTCCCAAAAATCATTCAAGTTAACCCTAAATAACTATGAACACATCTTCCTGATTACTAAAAACACATTCAAATAGTGACTGGACATAAAAATACAGTAATAAGATAAATAAGATGATATTAACGAAATAAAATGCGAGTTTATTTAGCGGGAGCATGGAAATTCGAACTTGGCACCTAGCGGAACCATCTGAATTCGTAACTTGGCCCTAGCGGAACCATTGGAAATTTCGTAACTTGCCACCTGCGGAACCATCTGGAAATTCTCGTAACTTGGATTTTCTCTTGTATGTAGAGCAAGATTTTTGCTCGAAAGACCTCTCGTATCTCGAGTTTCTCGTAAGTAGAGTAGCTCGTATGTAGAGGTTCCACTGTATTACATTACAAATTATTTTACAAAGAAAAATAGTATGTGGATTTTAACAATAACTGTATTCTGAATGAACACGTGACACTGAACTGAAATAAGCAAGCAAGGTAACCAAATTTCACCAGACAACCAAAAAGACACCAACACAATTTTTCATTTATCAACAATGTAATACTTAGTTTTTCTGTTTCAAAATTCATACTTCTGTAAGTTTTCTCACTAACCTATATAGTCAAAATTTCTATTGTAATTTCTTAATTGTAACTAATTGCACTTAGGTTAAGTTGCAGTGGCAGTTCCACAAGGGAACACACTTAGGCCGAACATTGGCCCTTTGTGATACCACACAATGAAGATTGATTCTACAGTGGGAGTACTAAATTTTGCCCTAACTCAAGTGTATTTAGAGTAGGGATCTTTAACGAGTACCTGACATCGTACAGGCTCGGGACTGACAGTTTAACGTCCTTCTCCGATGGACGACGTGCTCAGATTTAGTCACCTCCCAAGTGAATAAATCGAGGGCCAGGTGGGGATCGAACCCCGGTCCTATCAGATCAGAGGCGAACACGTAACCACTGAGCTAGCCTGACCCCCTTAACTAATTGCACTTTTATGTATGTTTGATTTTTGAATGATTGTATTATTTCTTATTTTTCCTCTATTTTTGTAGGCCTATGAAAAAGGTTTTAAATGAAGACCGAAACATTGGCAATGAGAGTTTAATTCGAACCTGAAGAACTGACCGAGTCCCGATAAACTTAAGTTTTGTTTCTATTCCACGGTCGATACTTTTATCAATATCTATATATAAAGTTCGTGAGTTTGTTTGTTTGTTTCTTTGTTGGCTTATTTGTTCACCCATTTTCCTTGGAGATAGAGACCTGAAATTAAATATATATTATTTATTACCTGAATAATGTTAAATAAAAGAATATTATCACTGTATTCCCTAAATTGGAGGCAGGGTAGCCCACTGGCTTGCGTGCTCGCCGATGACAGAAGTGCAAATGTATTATATAAAAATGTAACAATTTTTTTTATTTAATCTGTGTGTAATATAAACATTGGTAATAAAGTGAAGGCATGGGGCCAGGGTAGCCCACTGGCTTGCGTGCTCGCCAATGACAGTAGTGCAAATGTATTATATAAAAATGTAACAAATTTTATTTTTTTTATGTAATATGTGTGTAATATAAACATTGGTAATAAACTGAAGGCATGGATCCAGGGTAGCCCACTGGCTTGCGTGCTCGCGATGACAGGAACATATAAAAAGTAAAATTTTTTTTTTTAAACTGAAACATGGTAATAAAGTGAAGTCACAGGGTAGCCCACTGGCTTGCGTGCTCGCCGATGACACGGCGAAATAAACAAAAAAAATTTTTGAATTTAAAATTTGAACAACATAAACAATGGTAATAAAGTATAGTCATTAGCCAGTTGCTTGCGTCCTCGCCAATGATAGTAGTAAAAATCTATTATATATAAATGCAAAAAAAAAAAATTAATTTAAAATTTGCGAAATATAAACACTTGTAAAAATTGATTCAAGCAGGGAAGGTGAACAAATCAAACAACGTTGTTCCCTAGAAACGATATTAAGCCGTCGGTCTCGAACCGTGACGATGTCACTTATTTATTAAAACTCCCTACTTTAAATATACTTGAAGGTACTACTATACAAAACATTACTGCGACCGACCTGGACTTACGGACTTGAACTATGGGGTTGTGCAAAACTTTCCAATATTCATAGAATACAATCATTGTAATCTAAAATCCTCCGCACTGTAACAAATGCTCCGTATTACGTCAAAAACTACACCATTCATAAAGACCTAAAAAAATTCCATTCATCCAAAACCTAGCCTCTCATTGTTATAAGTCATTTCACAACAACCTTTCCTCTCACCCAAATCCATTTGTACGAATCCTTGCTTCCTCTTCACCTTCCCAGAACCCACCCAAAGACGACTCAAGAGAAAATGACCCAGGGATCTACTATTACAATAATATACTTTAAAAAAAAACACAAAGTGAGAAGTTGAACCAGTGGGTTTCATTCTTTGCTCATGTGCATCGATGTCATTGTGTAATCTATTACTACATATGCCTGTTACGTGTAATATGCGTAGTTGTGTATTTGTAAATAGAGATGATAAAAAAATATATATATACATGAGTTATTCAAAATTTACGACCCCTCAATGTAGGATATCCCCGGAAGCGTAAACATCGCAGGGATGACTTGCCAATTCTTTAACCCTTTATAAATAAAAAGTATGATTTATCAGTAAACAGATATATTAGAGTTTTATGAACTTTTTTGTAAGATTTGATATAAAAAAGAAAGTCATCAGTAATAAATCATAGGGATGAAACAATAAATAAACGATATTTAAAATTATTAGTTGTGCAATCCGTACTTCTGTGGTATTTACTCATTCTGAGGTAAAATGGATAAACCAACAAAAGTCTCCACACAAATTCAACGCGTTTCGAACACTTTGTGTTTATCATCGGGAAGACACCACCAGGAGTTGTTTTCATTTGACCAATCCGTCAATACCACATCCTTGGTGTCTTCCTGATGATGAACACAAAGTGTTCGAAACGCGTTGAATAAAACTTTATTTGTGTGGAGACTTTTGTTGGTTTATCCATTTTAACTCAGAATAAACGATATTTGACTTTTTTTTTTTTCAAACAATCTAGTTTCAGTTCATTGAGTTAATATATATTAAAAAAAAAAACCTAATATAAATAAATTAAAAAGCCATCAACTATTTCTGATATTTTTCCCCAGGGGTTTACCTGATAAACTTCCGCTTTGATTGTGTTTGCTGCTCTGAAAAAGGCCTTTTCTTTTCTTTTGATCTATGAAGCGTAATAATAGTGTAAAACTCAAAGCTAAAGTCTTCTCCCTCAGCTTGTCTCTACCACTATATACATTTGCCTCAGAAATAAACGACTTTCACAGTTTCTGTCTTACTTAGCAGTAAATCTCTTTGATGAGTTGCAATAAATAACTTTTCTTCCTTTTTTTTTTTTCTTGGAAAGAATTAATTTATATATATATATATATATATATTATATATATATATATATATAATTATTAATTTATACATATAAAAAGATTTCACATAAACACGTGAAATAACAATCAATGATCAAACCACAATAAGAAATGGGAAAACAAGACTAAGATCTTTCAACCGTAACAAGAGGTCTTCTGCAGAGTCAAAAACCCAACTGTTTTTGGGTTTTTGAGTCAGTTGGGTTTTTTGACTCTGACGAAGACCGCTTGTTACGGTTGAAAGATCTTAGTCTTGTTTTCCCATTTCTTATTGTGGTTTGATCATTGATTTATATATATATATATATTTATATATATTTGAATTTGAGACAGTAGTCGACTATTTTGTTCTTACCTCGTAAATACCTCGTAAAGTCTCAGAAAAGCTCGACCGGTTTCGGGTCCGTCTGGATCCCAGACTTTACGAGATATGACGGATTGTATTATTAATTATTAATTAATATTATTAATTCTAATATTAATTAATTGTTATGAATTGATATGTTTAATGAATAAATTGATATCCTGATAATAACTAAAGCAGGAATACTGAAAGTCATGTTTTATTAATAACTTTAATTATTCAATCAAATATCGTGACTGGTAGAATGCATTGTTGATAAAGCAAGGGAGAGTGAATTGTAATATTTCTTTCTCAATGACTGGCAATTTGTTTCCAATAGCAATTTTCAAAATCTCATTATAAAATGCCTTTATCATTCAATTTAATACATTTCAATCCCACATTCTCTCTCTCTCTCACTCTAACTACTCTTATCAGCATATCAGTCATAACAAACAGCTTTCAAGTAAATATATTTAATTTTGTATTCATTTCATTGGACTCTCTTATATTTAAATGTTTGTTACGATTCCAAAAAAGAAAACAAGTTTGATTCGTAATAGCTTCAATTTTGTAATTCTTTATTAAAAAAATAAAAAAATAAAAACGAAAATTTATTTTTATGAAACCGCTAAGGTATTTTTATTTTGTTTGTATATATGTCGAAATATTGATCTGTTTTCCCTTTCTGACTTTTATATATATATATATATTATCATATATATATATATATAATATAAAGATAAAAAGATTTCACATAAACACATGAAACAACAATCAAGGATTAAACCACAATAAGAATGGGAAACAAGACTAAGATAAGGTATACTCCTTTGTTTCCCCAAACATCCCTTTCTGGACATTAGTCCTTTCCTGTGCTTTCACCCTTTTAAAATACCACTCTTCCCTCCCACTCTTCTCAACCCCTCACCAGATGATTTCTGCATCTAGTGTTTCAGTTGAGTTTTTGACTCTGACGAAGACCGCTTGTTACGGTTGAAAGATCTTAGTCTTGTTTTCCCATTCTTATTGTGGTTTAATCCTTGATATATATATACAAAACAAATAGTAACCATCATGAAACAGTATTAAAGAAGAATGCTGCAACATAAACAGATTTCCAAGGTAATCAAATAGTGATCTCTATACTTATGCAATAATTCTAAAGCAATAGAATAATTATAACAATATCCTTATGTTAATGTATAACAAAATAATCCATAGTCGTAATAACTGTTTTATCAAAAAATTCCTCTTTGTTACCGAACATATTAAAATGTAATATTTTACCAAATAGTAGTAATAGTAGTGCTAATTGTAAAACAATCATGTTGTAGCCCTGAAGATGACATAAATATATGTCGATACGTCGGCAAATGGACTAGTTTTTATCATTGGACCTCAAACCTCAAGAAAATTACATATATATATATATATATATATATATATATATATATTATATCAGTTAGCTTCAGCTACTCAAAGGGACTACTTCTACCCGATGACGACGACTGTCGAAATATCGTTGTGAGTCTTTTGTGTGTGTCTTTATTTGTGTTTTCTCTTTCCTGTGTGAACTATATATATATATATATATACAAAACTAAAGTTTATCGGGTCTCGGTCAGTTCTTCAGGTTCAAATTAAACTCTTATTGTCAACGTTTTGGTATTTATTTGAAAACTTTTTCATAGGTAGGTAGAAGTATAAACTTTGAAACAAAAAAATTAAGTAATACATTACAAATTATTTTACAAAGAAAAATAGTATGTGGATTTTAACAACAACTGTAGTCTGAATGAACACGTGACACTGAACTGAAATAACCAAGCAAGGTAACAAAATTTCACCAGATAGCCAAAAAGACACTAACACAATTTTTCATTTAAAAATTGTCTGGTGAAATTTGGTTACCTTGCTTGGTTATTTCAGTTCAGTGTCACGTGTTCATTCAGACTACAGTTGTTGTTAAAATCCACATGCTATTTTTCTTTATAAAATAATTTGTAATGTAATACTTAGTTTTTTAAAATTTATACTTCTGCCTGTGAAAAAGGTTTTAAATAAAAATGTGGTAGACATTAAAATTAATCGACCCTGAAGATGGTCAAAGAAACGTCGGAAGAAATATAATCATTGAAAACAAAACGTATGGTGAGTTGATGTACCTAGTTTCTCGTGAATTTAAAATACTCTTAAGGGCTTTGGAAAAGTTATCCAAGAAATTAATTAAAAAAAACAATAGGCCGTAAATTCAATCTCATATGTATTAACGAAGGACTGTTTCCTATATATATATATATATATATATAAACACTAATAAATTCTCGACCGTGTGAAAGATATAAAACCAAAAAAAAAGATAGATCGGGAGGTGGTCAGTTTTTTCCACTTTCAATTCAAACTCTCATTGCCGACGTTTCGATTTTATTTAAAATCTTTTTCCAAAGGCCTACAAACAGAGAAAAACGTATTAAAATTCTTGTTTTCCTCTGTTTGTAGGCCCTTTGGAAAAAGATTTTAAATAAAATCGAAACGTCGGCAATGAGAGTTTGAATTGAAAGTGGAAGAAACTGACCGCATCCCGATCTATCCTTTTTTAGTTATATATATATATATATATATATAGTAGGTGTGTTCTCTAATCGGGGTTCGGTCAATTTTCCAGGATAAAAAATCAAACTCTCGTTGCCAACGTTTCGGTTTTATTTAAAACCTTTTTCATAGGCAGAAGTAAGAATTTTTTAACTAAGAAAATGAAATTCACATTATTTAAAGGAACAACAATGTTAGCCGGACAAAACCTTCGACTAGACTGTTTTGTCTAGTCTAGACTTTTCAGTCTAGTCGAAGGTTTTGTCCGGTTAACATTGTTGTTCCTTTAAATAATGTGAATTTCATTTTCTTAGTTAAAAAATTCTTACTTCTGCCTATGAAAAAGGTTTTAAATAAAACCGAAACGTTGGCAACGAGAGTTTGATTTTTTATCCTGGAAAATTGACCGAACCCCGATTAGAGAACACACCTATTCTATCAAACGGTCGATATATTATTGAATCTGTTATAATATATATATATATATATATTTATAATACGGTACTGTTTTCTTGACCACAAAATATTAACAAACATTATTTCTTTTTCTCGGAGTTTGGTCAGGGTAAATATCTGGAATCACCTTTTTGCCGACGTTTCGTCTTTATTTCAAGACATCCTCAGGGCTATAAAATAACAAAAAAAAACAATAAACAATGGACATTTGTCATTTCTACTTTAAAAACATCATAAACAAATTGACAAACATCATAATGTAACAGAATCCAGCCTTCAGTAAGTTCTTTTTTCAAGTTGTTTATTATGTTTTTAAAGTAGAAATGACAAATGTCCATTGTTTATTGTTTTTTTGTTAGTTTATAGCCCTGAGGATGTCTTAAAATAAAGACGAAACGTTGGCAAAAAGGTGATTCCATATATTTACCCTGACTAAACTCCGAGAAAAAGAAAAAGTGTTTGTTATATATTTATATATATATATATATCGGTGTTTTGCTATTGTTATTGTTGTTGTTGCTAGATATATTTCAATACGGATTTCCTCTAAAGTTTATCCATCTGAACAGTTCACAGATGGCTGAGTTTGTTTCTACTCGACTTATATATATCAAGTCCTCTCTATCTCTCAGCAGTCTAGAGCTTATATCTGACTTGCTTGACAGCCTCTATCACCCACAAAACTTATACTCATTCCTTCATATATATATATATATATATATATATATATATAGTTCAATATAGACAAAGAAAGAGTGTTCTTTTGATTTCTGTAGGTTTCTTTGTCTATATTGAACTATATTTGTCCGTTTTGGATCGTATTTCCAACGAAAAAAAAGTATGTATATATATATACATATATATATATATAAAATTACAGTCTCTAATATATATATATATATATATATTCCAAAGAGGCATTCATATGCCTCCTTGGGGCTCGTTCTCCTCCTGGTCTCAACCTGTACCGTTAATTATTTTTTATTTTATTATTATTATTATTATTATTATTATTATTATTTTATTTTATTATTATTATTATTATTATTATTATTATTATTATTATTTTATTATTATTATTTATTTTTTATTATTATTATTTCGTATTTTTTATATATATATATATATATTTTTTTTTATATATATATTTTATCTTGTTTTCTAAATAAATATTGGAGGGATTTCTATTTTTCCTCTCCTCCGCTGGGGAGCAGCATTGCGGTTGTTCCACGAGTTACTCTGGTGGCCAGTAGCAGTTTGCTTCTCAACGCGAGTACTTCGCACTTCTTCCCGATGACGACGGATGTCGAAATATCGAAGTGAGTTCTGTAGTGTCTTTCTGTGTTCTTTTCTATGTGTTAAAGTGTATATATATATATATATATATATGCAGCCAGAGGAAAGAAGTATCGCCGGAAGGATCGAGTCAACCAGCGCAAAGCTAGTGAGTGCAGAAGCTGCTGCAAATTTTTACCAAATATGTTTCAGAGAAGACCTGCTTCCAACGTATTATAATATATATATTAGTGTATATTGGCAGCAGATTCTCTTGCAGTCATATTTTATTAAAGTCGACGGCAGCTTCCGCATTCACAACTGTTTTACTGTTTTTTTTTCTAGTTTTCTAACTAGTTTTCTTTGGAAGACTGAGATTTCATAGAATAGTTTATCCCAGAGACATGGAAAAAATAATTCTATAGACTATATGAAATATATTATTAGTATGATCTATAGAATTATTTCTTCGATGTCTCTGGGACAAGTTTCCTATGAAATCCCTTACCCTAGATAACTAGTTAGAAAACTAGAGAACACTAGTAAAAAAGTCGTGAATGCGGAAGCTACCGTTCATTTTAATATATATATATATTATATATATATATATATATATGTGTGTGTGTGTGTGTGTTAAACTCCACAATAATATATATATATATATCAATGATCAAACCACAATAAGAATGGGAAAACAAGACTAAGATTTTTCAACCGTAACAAGCGGTCTTCGTCAGAGTCAAAAACCCAACTGACGTGTTTGTGTGAAACCTTTTTATATATATAATATATTATATATATATATATATATATATATATATATAAACGGCTGTAGGAAGGTAGCCAGAACCCTGGGGAAACCTCACCTTGCTGATACCTTTCTACAACCTCCCACTTATTATGACTGTTAGCCTTGTGCGTCTATTTTGTTATCATTTTTTAGTTTAGTAATTTATTACAATTATTTAGTAATTGTTTCTAGTATATTAATATCATTGTTATGTTGTTATCTTTACGTAGTATGCGAAAGTATCTGTATATAAAAATAACCTTAAAAATGGTCGATGTGGACCGAAACGTGTTGGTTTATAAAAATAAAAATTTTGGAGAATTAATATATCTAGTCCCGAACTCTTGGAAGCCGGAGGTCGGAAGATGGGAAAAATTAACTCGAAAAAGTGTGAAATTAGAAATAGGCATAAGTTTTAATAAAACATATATATATATATATATATATATATATATATATGATTGGTTATACACGACTGAATATTGTCGATCGATGATCTTCTTCTCCAACTTTTCAAGTTTGCGGAAAATTAATTTTTCGTTGTGAGAACAACGGTTCAAGGAATGAATTCTTCTTGTCGACGCGTTTCGACTGTCTACTGCAGTCATTTTCAAGACACAAAACAGGTGGGTTACCGGTCTCCTTATATAGCCGAGAGTCAGGGGGGTGAGCGCTGATTGGCTGTGCTATTGTGGTTCTTCCTTCTCATTGGTTATTGGTTTGGCCTATTGCTGGGGCTTGTTCTCCGAGTAGCTTGAGTACTCTTGATATCCCAGTTTGTTGTCTATTGATTATAGGGCTATTTTTGGATATTTCTATTGCTTCATAGATTGGGAGTCTATTGTAATCATTGGTTTGCCTGATGATGGTGGTGTTTTCTGTAAGGTCCTGGCGGGATAGGTCGGAATTGTGTGCTTGTCTGGTATGGTTCTTTATAGCTCCTGATTGAAGGTGCATGGTGAGGCGTCTGGAAAGCGTTGTCTTCGTCATGCCGATATACTTGGCGTTAGCCAGGAGCTCACACTCTCCTTTTTTACATTTGTATTCGTACACGACGTTGACTCTCTGCAGATCGCTGGTTGCGGTGATGGGGCTGTTTTTTATGACTAAATAAATAATGGCTATACAAATAACGCCTTCGATAAAGTCCTGAATTCCTACTTGGTCAATAAGGAAAGAAATACCAATAATGACCCAGACGGAACGGTATACCAGCTGTACTACAGAAACCAGTTCACAAGGGAGTACAAAACAGATGAAGCCGCACTTAAGAATATTATACGAAGAAACGTAAAATGCAAAGAGCCCAACGACAGAATAAAATTACATATTTATTATAAGGCTCGGACCACAACAAATTTAGTCATAAAAAACAGCCCCATCACCGCAACCAGCGATCTGCAGAGAGTCAACGTCGTGTACGAATACAAATGTAAAAAAGGAGAGTGTGAGCTCCTGGCTAACGCCAAGTATATCGGCATGACGAAGACTACGCTTTCCAGACGCCTCACCATGCACCTTCAATCAGGAGCTATAAAGAACCATACCAGACAACACAAATTCCGACCTATCCGCCAGGACCTTACAGAAAACACCACCATCATCAGGCAAACCAATGATTGCAATAGACTCCCAATCTAGAAGCAATAGAAATATCCAAAAATAGCCCTATAATCAATAGACAACAAACTGGGATGTCAAGAGTACTCAAGCTACTCGGAGAACAAGCCCCAGCAATAGGCCAAACCAATAACCAATGAGAAGGAAGAAACAATAGCACAGCCAATCAGCGCTCACCCCCCTGACTCTCGGTATATAAGGAGACCGGTAACCCACCTGTTTTGTGTCTTGAAAATGACTGCAGTAGACAGTCGAAACGCGTCGACAAGAAGAATTCATTCCTTGAACCGTTGTTCTCACAACGAAAAATTAATTTTCCGCAAACTTGAAAAGTTGGAGAAGAAGATCATCGATCGACAATATTCAGTCGTGTATAACCAATCATGTATAAAGGAAGGACTGCTACCGAAGTACACTAATATATATATATATATATATATATATTATAAGGTATTTGATATGGGTTTTGAGTGCTAGAATTTGGTAATGAACTGCTTATTCTGGCAACGTTTCAAAGTATTTATAACATAATTGCTTAATGTTTTTAAATGTATTAACGCATAATTGTTTTTTGTTTCAGGTATGTAAGAGATCCGTTGGTATTATGTTCCCTATCTGACAGGATAATACATTAAGGTAATCTTAACATGATTAGCATGTAAATATCTTATCAAACAATTATGTTTGACTCAATGCATTATTGAGTGATAATGTAGATATATATTAGTATACTGAGTGCATTAGCATGACTTGCAAATTACCGTCTATTTCAATTGAATTGTATAGTGGTGTTATTATAGAACTGCTTGCAACTTATATATATATATATATATATACTTTTTCGTTGGAAATACGATCCAAAACAGACAAATATAGTTCAATATAGACAAAAAAACATAGAGAAATCAAAAAAACACACTTACAGTTTCTAATTTTTGGTTTGAACCGTCTTTAGGAGAGATAAGAGAGGGAAACCAAGTGCACTGGTACAGAGACTATTGGAGACCAATTTATCTCTCTTATCTCTCCTGAAGAAGGTTCAAACCGAAAATTAGAGACTGTAAGTGTGTTCTTTAGATTTCTCTATTTCTTTGTCTATATTGAAATATATATATATATATAAGTATATATATATATATATAATATATTACTTTTTCGTTGGAAATACGATCCAAAACGGACAAATTAGTTCAATATAGACAAAAAAACATAGAG